>CAUYQU010061970.1:0-25218 GCA_963574635.1 Cheracebus regulus | reverse complement strand
TATTGACAAATGGGATCTAATTAAACTAAAGAGCTTCTGCACAGCAAAAGAAACTATCATTAGAGTGAACCAGCAACCAACAGAATGGAAAAAATTTTTTTGCAATCTAACCATCTGATAAAGGGCTAGTATCCAGAATCTACAAAGAACTTAAACAAATGTACAGGAAAAAAACAAACAACCCCATCAAAAAGTGGGCAAATGATATGAACAGCCACTTCTCAAAAGGAGACATTTATGCAGCCAACAAACATATGAAAAAAAGCTCACCATCACTGGTCATTAGAGAAATGCAAATCAAAACCCCATTGAGATACCACCTCACGCCAGATAGAATGGCGATCATTAAAAAGTCAGGAGACGACAGATGCTGGAAAGGATGTGGAGAAACAGGAACACTTACACTGTTGGTGGGAGTGTAAATTAGTTCAACCATTACAGAAGATAGTGTGGCGATTTCTCAAGGATCTAGAACTAGAAATACCATTTCACCCAGAAATCCCATTTACTGGGTATATACCCAAAGGATTATAAATCATTCTGTTACAAAGACACATACACACATGTTTATTGTGGCATTGTTCACAATAGCAAAGACTTGGAACCAACCCAAATGCCCATCAATGATAGACTGGATAAAGAAAACGTGGCACATCTACACCATGGAGTACTATGCAACCATATAAAAGGATGGGTTCATGCCCTTTGTGGGGGCATGGATGAAGCTGTAAACCATCATTTGCAGCAAACTAACACAAGAACAGAAAACCAAACATCACATGTCCTTAATCATAAGTGGGAACTGAACAATGAGGACACATGGACACAGGGAGGGAAACATCATACACCAGTTGGTGGGTGGAGGGCTATGGGTGGGACAACATTAGGAGAAATACCTAATGTAGATGATGGGGTGATATGTAACAAACCTGTGCATTCTGCACATGTACCCCAGAACTTAAAGTATAATTTAAAAAAAGGAAGAAACACACACACACACACACACACACACACACACACACACACACACACGGAAAGAGTTCCACCTTTAAAACCACTGATTGTGATTCTGGGGTGTAATCATCCCTGCACAAGTCAAACCACATCTTATACACTTGTGTTTGGTTCCAGGCAGCTCAGATATTTTGCTGCTTTTTTTGAGACAGTCTTGCTCTGTCACCCAGGCTAAAGTGCCGTGGCATGATCTCAGCTCACTGCAACCTCCGCCTCCCACATTCAAGTGATTCTCATGCCTCAGCCTCCCAAATAGATAAGATTACAGGTGTACGCTACCATGCTCAGCTAATTATTGTATTTTTAGCAGAGTTGGGGTTTCATCATGTTGGCCAGGCTGGTCTTGACTCCTGACCTCAGGTGATCCACCGGCCTTGGGATTACAGGCATGAGCCACTACACCCAGCCTGACCATCCAAAAGTAGGCTATAACCAGAAGTGAGGGATCCAGAAATCCTTCTTGCAAAGGAATGGCTTAAAGAATCAGGATATTTTCACAGGAGGAAGACCAAAGTAAGCATCTATACCTGTCTTCAAATATCTAAAGGATTATCAGATGGAAGAGATGTGTTCTCGACACAGTTCTGCAGATAGCCCCATCAGGAGAACAGGGTGAAGATTATAGGGAATAGATTATAGAGCAACACAAGAAGGGGCTGGTTCATTTTCAGAGCAATAGAAAGGGCTGTCCTGTGAGAACATAAGCTGCTGAAGGTGTGCAAGAAACTCAGACTGCTATAGGAGAGTTTATTAGCTTTAAAAGCTTTGTTGTGCAATGCTAGAGTACATCACATTCATAATCTAATGATACTGTCATTCGGTGCCAAGCATTCATATCGTAACATGAGTATTTTCAAACACGAATAAGGCATAGTCCTAGCTCTCAAGCACCTCACAGTCCAGTCAGGGAGGTGAATTTGTAACACATTGTTAGAGTACATGTGAAAGTGCAATGGAGGCAAGGACAACTTCAGTATCAACCCAGAGGAAGAACACCAGGAGTGGCATTCTCTTTGGACCAAAAGGAAGAAGGACAGGATGCCATCCTTCTCCTGCTGGACCCAAGGTCCTCACAGACACACCCTTCTTCCTGGTACCGTTATCTTATTTCCCATCGAAGGTGGACCACCTAGATCAGGGTCTCTTCTCATTTTATCGTATATGCCTTATTCACTCTGCGACAGGCACAAATCGGGATAGATGACTGGCTCACAGCCAATGCTCTTTCTTCTGGTAACAAGCACTGTCCCTGTAACATGGAGGCAGCCATGTGACCCAGCTACTCAGGAATCACTTCCAGGGGTGGTGACATATGTTAAGCTGGGCCAATCAGAATCCTTTCCTGTGATTATTTTCAACCTAAAGCTAAAAGGAAAAAGTTCTCTTTATTCACATGTTCCCAGGCTAAAAGGAAATAATCCAGGAGCTGCCTATAGCTATGTTCCCCTCAAATGAGGAAAGCTTATATCATTAAGGGAGAATGAAGCCAAGGGTCTAGAAGAAGCAGAGCAGGGCAATGCAGAAAGAATTTTGTGGGTGTCTGTGTCCCTCGTTCCAATTTTCAAGGTCTCTGCCTTTGATCTGGTTTCTGACACTTCAATTCTGTAAATTATCTTTTTCAATATTGAAAATCACTTGGAAGAAAACATACATATAATAAGATTATTCTATTCAATTCAATTTGGAGAATATCACACCAATCTAAGCTGGTGTGAGATGTACAGAGATAAAGAGATTATGTGTTCCCATTTGCTCAACTAAGAATCCACAAGGAGGAAGGCAGTGTAATATAGTCAGAAAACACATAAAAATCACATCTAGCATTATCTGTGAGGTTAGAAGTAAAAATATTTTAGAACCAACGAACACTGAGATTGACCAATTCGAAAATCATAAACAACTAGTATGGCTACTGACTCTACCAAGAGGTACTAGCTAAAAATCAGCCCTGATTATTTGTTGATTACTTAGATTACTTAGATTATTCATTAGATTATTTAATTTACCCTAAAAATTAATTATCATCCTTGAATACTCGGTGGCTTTAGAGAGGTACATCAGAAAATAGGAAGAGGATGGAGTAGTAATTGAACATTGAGTTTATTCCAGTTTTTCTGATTACAAGCATCATGAAATTTATCTCCCGCTAATTGAACTGTAGAGTTCTTTCCATGATGTTTTTAAACTAAAATTGAAACTGATAGACATTTACAAAACTATTTGGTCAACTAGGTAAGAATAGGTCTATTCAGCCATAATGCTTTTCAAAGCTATTTCCATCAGTTAATATACTTTGTGGGCCTAGGTGGTAGAAAATCATTAATGTTACTATTTTGATTACCAAGCATTTTGGAATAAATGATTTACAGACTAGGGGACTAGTCAATTTCAAAATCAAAGTAATCCAAAAGGGCTAATCAGTGCTCTGTCATCACAGGCTGGATTGATAGGACACATTTAACAGCATCATGCTGCGGCAGAAACAAGAGAGAGCACACACAGAGAAGTAACAGGTAAAGCTGGGTAAGACAGCGAATCAATCCCTCAGACAGCTGAGAGTTTACGCTATCAGAACATTTCTACTGCCCAAAAGCAGTGGGGGCAACTGCATTTCAATTAAAAGAATGGAAGAAAATTGAATATTACAACAAGGTAATGGGCTCCTGGCTTGTGCACAACTATTTCTGTAAAGTCAGAATATCTGTTGACAAAGTGCCTGATATTGATATCAAGGCAACCAGGAACGATGGAGGTAATTTGTACAGGCTTCCTCAGGTAAAGTCATGTTTTGTCGGTTGTAGGAGTCAAGAATGTGCCATTCCCTGCAGTAGAGTACAGGCGGAAGTTTTACCTTTAGCTTATAAAGCTCAAGCCATGTGGGGTTAGATATGGAGCTTCATTATAGCTATGCACAGTGTACTATTAGCCTAGATAAGCAGGTAAGGGAAAAACAATGGCCTTTGTGTTTTACTCTGTAGCTCTCTACAGGCCTTTTCAAAACTGTGACCAAAAAGGCTAGAAAGAATGGTGAGTCTTAGACTTTTACAATGCTGCATTTTCTACATGGAGCCTCCAGGAGCAGAGGACATTTTACATCAACGTATTTCATGTAATCATGCACTCCTAAAACATGACTATGTTTCAAGATTAGGTCTGTTTTGCATGCCACAATAAAAGGTCCAATCACTGTTTTCTTAGTATTTTTACAGGAAGGTTTTAACAAAGAACTAAAAATTAAAATACTTGAAGAAAAACAGTGACTAATTTTTTAAATACATATATCCTCTAACATTTTAAGATCATTTCTAAAATAATCTCCAACTACAGAAAACTCTAAGTTGAAAAAAAAAAACACTTTTTCCATATTCATGGAAAGTTCACTAGAGAGAATATTTGAATGGCTTTTGGCAGAGTTTTTAAAGACTCACAAAGCTTTTAGAGAGTAATCTCAAAAGAACTTATTTAGATAAGCCACCTTCCCCAAAGTCCTTCAAACCTGTGATGGTTTATTTTATGTCTTTCCATATTTTAATTGTTTATCCCTGAAGACAGTAGAATATATGAATAGAATATATGAATGTACTTCATATTTTAGTGGCTTTTCAAATGGAAAATACAATTTTCTCAAAAAGAAATCAGACCAGGTGTTGTGGATCACGCCTATAACTCCAGCACTTCAGGAGGCTGAGGTGGGAAGATTGCTTGAGCCCAAGAGTTTGAGACCAGCCTGGGCAACATAGTAAGACCCCATCTCTACAATTTTTTTTTTTTTAATTAGCCTGGTGTGGTGGTGCATGCCTGCAGTCCCAACTACCTGGGAGTAGAGGCGTGCACCACCTTTGGCTTCTAAAGCTCATGACCTAGGTGGTAGATATAGACCACGTGGGGTTAGATACAGAGTGCACAGTGTACTATTACAGCTATGCACAGTGTACTATTCACTTAGATAAGTATGTAAATGAAAAACAATGACCTTGTCTTTCGTGGGAGGCAGAGGCAGAAGGATCACTTGAGCCGCGAGGTCAAGGCTGCCGTGAGCTATGACTGCACCACTGCACTCCAGCCTAGGTGACAGGGTGAGACCCTCTCTCAAAAAATAGCAATAATAAAACATCCAAATAGTAAACTAATTGTTTATTATTTAGGGGCACCTGCACTATCTAACAAGTAAAATCCAATCTCCTTAGACAAGTCATCAGGGTCCTTTGAGCTCAATGTTGGGCCACCTTTGACAACCTCTCCCGTTTCAGCCCAGCGCCTGCACTGGCTGGCCAGCCCTCCACTCACCACGCCTGATCGTTCCTCCAGCCTAGGTGCATGCCGGTTTCCTGCCTGAAACATCTTTCCTCTGTCTACCTGGAGAAGGTTTATTTCAGCATTCACTCAACTGCCACCTTCTCTGTGAAGTCTTCCCCAGCCTCTACCTGTTCTCCCATGCCATTCGCCTCCAGCCTCTGTGAGAGTATTTACCACATCACAGATGCCCACATCTAATTTTTCACAGGAGACTGTGAGCTTCCCAAGGACAGACACTGTGCTTTGTCCACCTGTCACAGAGCACAGGTGTAGGCCAGTAGTCAACAAATGCTGAATGAAGACAGGAAGAAAGGTGGCTGGGCACGATGGCTCACACCTGTAATTCTAGCCCCTTGGGAGGCCGGGGCAGGTGGATCACTTCAGGTCAGGAGTTCGACAGCAGCCTGGCCAACATAGCAAAACCCCATCTCTCCTAAAAATACAAAAATTAGCCAGGCGTGGTGGCGTGCACCTGTAATCCCAGCTACTCGGGAGGCTGGGGCAGAAGAGTTGCTTGAACCCAAGAGGCAAAATTGCAGTAAGCCAAGATTGTGCCAATACACTCCAGCCTGGGTGACAGAAAAAGACCTTATCTCAAAAAAAGAAAAGAAAAGAAAAGAAGACATGAACAAAGGGAAAAAGGAATGAATATATTTCCCTGAGAAGGCACTGGAGACTGCCAGTCAAGACAGCTTGGGAGTCCAGCCTCTGCGGTGTCTCCTCTGTTCAGACACATAGGCAGACACAAAACAGAAGAGAACAACTTAAAGGACATTTCCAGACTCAGAAACCAGCTAAACCTCTCAGTAATCAAACGGAGAACAGAGAAACAAAATGGTGAAGAGAGCTGAAACCCTGGGCTCACAAGCGTGTCATCTGGTGAAAGGCAAAGACGCAGCAAACCCCTGCCCTGCAGGTAGCAGAGTCTTACCCGATGTGGATGGATGCTAAAGCCAGGCTAGGCATGCGGCTGCGCCCCTCTGGACACTCACACACAGCACGCTTCAACCCGGCTCTGCTACCTGTTCGCCACGTGATTCTGGGTCAGCTACCACATCTCTCTGCGCCTCATGTGGAAGATGAGGCTAAAAAGAGACTTACCTCATGGGGTCATTAGGACTCAGTAATTTAATATGTTTAAGACGCTCAGAATAACACCTGCCATCTTATGAGTGTTGGCTATTATTGTTATTGTTATTATGGTTATCATTGTTAATAGAATAACAAAACCCCTCTTACCTATCGCCTCCGATGGCAGCTCACATGGAGCTGAGGGGCTAGTTGAGAAGGAAGGCCTGGGCATGACCTGTGGCCACAAGCTGAACTAAAGTGTCCCTGGCTATGCGGCTGATTGTGCCAAGCTTTGGAAATCCTATGGGGCAGGACCCCCATACTCTCAGCTAAGTGTGGTTCTAGGCTTTGGGATCAGATACAGACAGAGGGAACCCCAGACCACAGGAATGGGAATAGGAGGTTCAGTGAACAGGCAAGAGAGACGAGGAGAGAGACAGGGAGAGAAAGGAAGGAGTATGAGGGTACAGAGACAAAACTCATTATGTCCCTTTACCATCTGATTTGCTTCCTGATTTCGGTTAATATTTCCCACTAGTCCCAGTACTCGTTTTTCATTCAGCACTCAGATCTTCAGTGCACATTAATAAGGTTGAATAAGCAGCATTCAGCTAAAGACTACTCACCTCCTGACCCCCAGACACATTACCACCCAAAAGATCTCTCAAAAGACAAGCAGTTTCTCTGTTAGAAGCAAACAGTTGCCATACACAGAAAATTCTCAATCTAGAAGATAAAATGCAGAAGACCTCAAAATAAACAGACTATGTAGCGACTCACAATTAAAAATCTGCTTCTGCTCCTAACATCTCTAAAGAAAGTGAAGAAATGGTGGCCTTCTAGATTTGCTTCTAAGAGTTCAAATAAAAATATGACTATAAAATGATGTGGAACCAAGAAGGCTAATCAAAGGATTTTTCTTCAAAGAAAGCATGTGATTCATTTAAAACTAAATCACAGATGGTGGGAAAAGGGCAGGAAACTTACCCACTGTAAAATTACCTGAGATGGGTAGGAATCGCCCTGACCTTTCAACCACCAAGGAGGCTCACACAACTGCCTCTGAGGCCTAAGACTCTCCTTCATTTGATCTGGCTAGGTAAATGTCACCGTGTTCAATGAGAAAAACAAATTCTACATCTGGAGGGCATCCTTGAGCAAGAGCATGCGGTGGTGTCTGCCACCTCCCAGACTGGGTCTCCGTGCTTTCTCCTACTTTTCCTCTCCATTCCCCACCGAAAAGGCCGAGGCCCTTTGTCTCCCTCCCCTAGAGCCTGTCAGCTCCCCCAGGTGCCCAAGCCTGACTTTCCTCGGCAGTGGTCTGTATTCCACAACATTCTTTCCTCCACCTGAAAACTCCGACAAAATCCCTCAATGCAAATCTTATGTAGCTGAAATGTAAAGTGACATAATAGACTGAGGTGACACAGACACTCTCTCCTGCTACAAACACCCAGAAATGCAGACAAAATGTCAACTCAGAAATTTTATTTGGCCAGACGTGGTGGTTCACATCTATAATCCCAGCACATTGGGAAGCCAAGGTGGGCAGATCACTCAAGGACAGGAGTTCAAGACCAGCCTGGCCAACATGGTGAAACCCTGTCTCTATTAAAAATACAAAATTTGGCTGGGTGTGGTGGCTGCACCTGTAATCCCAGCTACTCAGGTGGTTGAGGTATGAGAATCACCTGAACCCAGGAGGTGGAAGATGCAGTGAGCTGGGATCGCATCACGGCACTCCAGCCTAGGCAACAGAGGGGCACTCCATCTCAAAAAAAAACAAAAGTTTTATTCATAGCTGAGCTCAAAAGAAAGCACAATCTCAGTGCTTCAAGGGGAAATAGACAGAAATTTAGGTTCAAGGGGCTGGGAGCTAGGATTTTAAGGTCCACAAGTGGAGTGTTGAAACCCAGATCCCAGCATAAAACTGGAACCATTACACGGGTTCCAGATGCCTGAAAAATATCAGCTGTCCACTAGACCAGAAAGTAGTAATAAAGCTTGGCATTTCTCTGGAATCCTTGAGAAATCAAAACTTCAAGCATGCACTGTGAGAAAGGCTGTAAGATCTGTTTATATTAGCCCAGTGGTCAAGAAAACTCCACCCAAGACATTAACCATAAAACTGATCCCAAACCAGGGAAATTCCCATGGCCTCAACTGAAGCAAATGAAAAATACTCTGAGGTGATGTTTTCTTAATCCTAGACACACAAGACTGTCTTAGCAAAACAAACAAACAAGACTTCCAGCTGAAGATTAGCTCTACATCTAATCTTTGTTGTGTAGACACAAAAAAGAGAATAAGCATTTAGAGGACAGTAGAAAACAGAACAATTTTAAAACAGATTACTAAAAACTGCATTAAAATGATTAGAGAGATCAAAAACAATAGAAACAATACTGAAAGAAAACAAACGTATAAACGAAAACTGGCAAATTTGAAAAAGTCAACTACAACTACTAGAAATGAAAAATATTGTCATTGAAATTAAAAATTCAATAGAAGGACTAAATACCAAATGGACAGATTAAACAACTAATGCCAGCTGAAGAGAATATTTATTAGGGATCTGGAGGGGTTTTTTTTCTTTTTCTTTCTTTTCTTTTTTTTGACACAGAGTCTCCCTCTGTCTTCAGGCGCCAGGCTGCAGAGCAGTGGTGCCATCTCAGCTTACTGCAACCTTTGCCTCCCAGGTTCAAGCGATTCACCTGCCTCAGCCTCCCCAGCAGCTGGGGTTACAGGGATCTGCCGTCATGGCCAGCTAAATTTTTTACAATATTTTTGTAGAGATGGGGTTTCACCATGTTGGCCAAGCTGGTCTTAAGCTCCTGACCCCAGGTGATCCGCCTGTCTTGGTGTCCCAAAGTGTTGGGATTACAGGCATGAGCCACCACACCAGGTCTGTAGGATAGACTTAAGGACATCAGCAAAAAGCCAACAGACAAGAGGTTAAAAAAAAAAAAAACGAGAGAGCAAATCCCATCTAGCCAAATTCTAAGAAAGCAAGCTGAATGTTTTTCCGTAAGATAGGTATAAATCATGAAATGACATAGTATGTTTTTCTTCAAGCATTATTTTTTAAAAACCTTTAAAAGTCTATTATTCCAAAAGACTAGATCTTTAGTTGTAAAATTTTAGAAAAAATAGAATAAATTCCCCAATCCTTTTAAATTACATGTCATCTTAGATGTATTCACTTAATGAACCTCATTGTAAGATCTGTTTTAGATAATGACAAGTCTTTTTTATTTTCTTTTTTAAGATGGAGTCTCACTCTGTCATCCAGGCTAGAGTGCAGTGGCATGATCTTGGCTCACTGCAACCTCCGCCTCCTGGGGTCAAGCGGTTCTCATGCCTCAGCCTCCAGAGGAGCTGGGATTACAGGTACCTGCCACTACGCCCAGCTAATTTTTGTATTTTTAGTAGAGACAAGGCTTCACCATGTTGGTCAAGCTGGTCTCGAACTCCTCACCTCAGGTGATCCGCCCACCACAGCCTCCCAAAGTGCAGGGGTTACAGGCATGAGCACCGCACCCAGCCCAGATAATGACAAGTCTTAACTTGGTAAATGAGAAGACAGAGGGTTGCTGTTGTTTTAATTAACTCTTGTCTTTCCAATATCCCACATACAGGCTTCCTCTTGTTTTGCTACGTGAAGCATATAGAACTAAGTGAAGAACAACTGTTGTGAAATGAGTCTCATTTTCTCACTAATTTACCTTGTAAAAGCAGAAGTATATACCCACAGAAAAAGGTAACCCCAAAAGAGATGAAAACACCTTGTAAAGCAGTTTGCTCAGACTCAAGCTGGTCTGAACCTATGTAAAGGCAGTCAACTACTGCTATGTTTTGAAGAATCCCCAAAGACCACATGAAAAATCTCCAGCCAGTTTCCACCACTTGGAATTCCACTAAAGTTATCCCAGCAAAACAGTGCTTGAGCCCAGGAGTTTGAGGCTGCTGTGCAGCAGTTAAAGTAGTTTGGCTGAAGCACACAGGGATTGAGCCACTTTTGTGCCACCGCACTCCAGCCTCAGTGACAGAGCAAGACCTTGTCTTATTTCATATATACATTTCATATGTATTTCATATATATATTTCATATATATTTCACACACACACACACACACACACACACACACACACACACACACACACAATCATAGCAAATGCCCATAACTTAGGGAAGAATCAAACAAGAGACATTATTATTTGGAACTTAGTGCAACTGAACTTACTGCAGGCTTGTCAATATATAATGGTACTGGGAGGGTAAGGAACAAGAGATGGTTTGAGGGCCCTACTCATCTAGAGATGGAGTACATGGAAAATGGGGTAAGCTAAGAAGGCAAGAGCATGTTGAGAATAAGAAATACTCCAAACAAACTTTCCAAATCAAACTCTATTCAGTCACTCACAGATACATGCTGAGCTTTCAACTCAAGTAAGGATTGGTTAAGTATCGTTCTCACACACATGAAGAAATGCTGACGGGGAGCAGTTTGGAATATAGGTACAGTAACAGACTGTGGAGCCACAGCACTTTCTTTTGAAACCATGTTCCTTCACAGCTGTGTACTCTTAAGCATGCTCTTGGCCAGGCACGATGGCTCACACCTGCAATCCCAGCACTTTGGGAGGCTGAGACGGGTGGCTCACCTGAGGTCAGGAGTTTGCGATCAGCCCGTCCAACATGGTTAAACCCTTTCTCTACTAAAAATACAAAAAAATAAGCTGGGCGTGGTGGTGGGCCGCTGGAATCTCAGCTACCTGGGAGGCTGAGGCAGGAGAATCACCGAACCTGGGGGCAGAGGCTGCAGTGAGCCAAGGTTGCACCACTGTACTCCAGCCTGGCAACAAAAGTCAAACTCCGTCTCAAAAAAGTTTAAAACATTTTTTTAAGTGTTCTTTAACTGTTCTTCAGTTCAGTTTCTGCACTTGCAGATTGGAATAAGATACCTAAAACTGTTGTGGGTATTACATGAAAATGTGCTATGAAGTCCTTAATAGACCATCACCACCCGGCCGCTGCTCAACAGATGCAGCCACCAGTGTCACCACAGGACACTGCATGGTATAGGGCAGGGGAGCAGCTGCTTCAAACACCAACTTCTTCACTTACCAGATCTTGAACTTCACATACAAGGTACATGGTCTGAACCTCTTCAAGCCCTGAATTCCTCATCTGTAAAACTGAGATAGTAGCTGCTTGATGGCACTCTAATGAAACTTCAGTTATACAGCATGCGCAAAGAACTCAGCCTGCCACATAGGCTGTCCTTAATCCATGGCAACTGTTAGTATTATTTTGAGGCACCATTTGCTGAAATCCAGTTTTGCTGGCAGGAGATACGTGATTAAGCAAAGGTAAGACCTTTAGAATATTAAGATACTAAGAGGTGAATTTAATTTGTAATTCCCTCTAGGGCAGAACCATCTGTTTACTACATGCCAGGTACTTCACCTATTAATTGATGACTTACCCATATGAAAAAATGCATTGACCTACCTCATATAAAAACACACACACACACAACAAAAATGACTATAAACATTTTCAGAATATGAACTCCTGCATAAATATTAAATTAAAATGGGAGCTCAATAGGGAATCCCTAGTAAGGCATTTGAAAATATAAAGCATCTGTTTTCACATGATGCCAATTAACCTAATGCCCTTACTCCTTTAAACCCGTAACTGCCAATTACCAATGCCCCGACCAGCGAGCAGCTTTAGTTTCTTTTTTGCTTTAATAACTTTAGGTATTTATTTTCTAAATGAAATACAAAATGTAAAGTGAGGCGACGATAATCTCCACAGTTCCTTTGACTTTGATTTCTGTTATTCTTATTTAATATATTAAAACTGTTACAATAAGCCACCTATTGTAAAGTGACTCACTTAAGAATACCTGATGACTCCCTAAACAAAGGAATTAGCAGAGTGAAAGGCGCTGCTTTATAATTCTATTTTTAAAAGTTAATGTGAGCTGATTGCTTTCAATGCTTCCATAATTAAAAACACTACAATCAAAGCTCCGTGGAGATGAGTTTGACTTGCTGAAACTCATTTAAGTAGTATTAATTGCTAAAATTCTATTTGGGGATCTGACAGATTGAGTCCCATGTAAGAAGACAATCTCTATTCACTGATACTTTTTTTTTAGTTCAATTGAAAAATTCAATACACTTTCTCTTCTAAAATTTTAAAATAGCAAAGCCCCAGCTTTGCTTACAGTTGTGCTGCTATGATATACAGTAATGTAACCTTTGATAATTTTAGAAGTTTCAGTATAAGGCAGAGAAGCGTTTGTTGCAAAATTCCTATATTTTAGGTTTCTATCTCCTTATACTCTTATGTGTATTTTATCTAAACCCAAATAAATCCAATCAAAAGTGTTAAATTAAAACATAGGCCGGGCATGGTGGCTCACGCCTGTAATCCAAGCACTTTGGAGGCCAAGGCGGGCGGATCACCTGAGGGAGTTCAAGACCAGCCTGACCAACATGGTGAAACCCCGTCTTAAATAAATAAATAAATAAAAACATTAAGAGATGGGGAGAAAAGACAGACTTAATTGTAATCATTGTGGATTGTTTTGAAAACCACATTTCCTAACTGTACTTCTCAGGAATATCATACCCGAAGCACTGCGTTTGGGGATAGCAGATATTCCACAAAGACTTGTGGAGTGAGAGTGGTCCCTGCCTGCCCCCATTCCTCTTTAAAATAGCCACATTTAAGTAGCAATATTATTTGAGTCTTAAATTTAAAGTTAAAGCTCCTCTTCACTGTTTCAGAAGAGAATCGCTGATGGTAGTCTAACGGAATGAAACATATTGCTCACTCTAAGAATGGCTGCCAGGTAGCAATGACTGAACATCAAAGTGGGCTCATCAACTAGCCACTGATGAGAGCAGAAGGTACTTTAAGCACAACTGAAATTGGAGAGATCTAATTAGTTGGCTGAAGTCCTTTGCGATTTGCCAGGTGTTGACCCCGGTTCTAGCAACCTCCCTCCCCCATCCTCTGACCCCTCTGGTCATCTCTCACTGGACTGAGTCAGAGGTAGGCGGTGAATCGTAGACGGCAATTGGCAAGAGCCTCCAGGCAAGCTGGAATCTATTAAGCCAGAGGTGAGCACAAATCGGTGACCTAAAAGCACCAGACTACAATCACATGTCAACACCAGGTTGCCGGGCCAAAGGAGAAGATAGTGGGGCCAAAAATAAACAGAAGGTGGCCTGGGTACTCTGCCTGTCATAGGCCCTCATCTGTGGCCAGACATCGTGGCTGGCAAAGACAGAGCACTAGGGTGGCCCTGCTGTGCTTCAACAAGGACCCTACAGAGGTAAAAATGCTGCAAATATTATACACTTCTTCCTTACGGCAATGAAAAATATGTTCTCAACATCCATATATTCTAGGCGTTTGACTTCTAAAAGCATGTTGTCTCTTCTAATGCTATAAGGGAAAAGTTACTGGTGGTAACATTCTAACATACACAATCTGCATACTCAAATATATTTATAAAATATGTGAACAATTCTAAAAGACAGACTTCTTTAGAAGAACAGAAATAATACAAATTATTTTGCAAAGTGTCATTTTCCAACTTACACCCCAATCCTCACACCTACCCTATTAATTCAGAACTAAGAAAAATAACAGAAAATATAAATCATGCCCCTAAAGCACTCCTACACCAGGCACCAAAATTACATTGCATGATGATGCATAATTATGGCACTTTCAAAAAGCATTTGAGAGTGTGTCACAAGCGATGAAAAATGTAATTTATTTCTACTGACAGATATTAATTGCTCTGCGTTAGGGAATTTTTGAACCATTACTGATAAGCAAAAATGGTAACATAAATGCCTTGAAAACAACTGCAAGGAAAGAGGTATAGTCTGATCATAAAACCTCCCATAGCATAAGGAAAGGCAATTTCTCAAAGAGGACATCTGTTATTAAAATTTGTAAATTGTTGCTATGACACAATAGGAAGAAGCTTAGATGTGAAGTCGCTTCCAGCAAGTATTATTAATCTCCAATAACACTGGCTAATTGGAGTTTAGAATTCTATCCTGTCTCCTAGCAAATCGCCTTAGCTGAGGCAAAACTGGACAGTTTCAGGGGAACCTTCAGAACAGGAGGAAACAGGAAGAATAGCTTATTCCTTTAAAAGTGAACCCCTAATGGCACAAATGAATTTCACTTGTGGTTTGAGAGCTTGTTGTGTTTTTCCTTATTAGTGCTATTATTGTTAATCAGTTTCCTTATTAGTGCTATTATGGTTAATCAATTTTGGTCTGTTACTTTAGAGATGATAGCCTTGGACAGCAATGTTAGGTTACACTGGCTTCCACAGCTGGTATGGCTAGCCCTAAGTCCTTACAAACCTCCAGAAATTCTGCTATCTTGGAGAGAACTCTTGGGGAGCTCTTCCACCCACCCTCTTGACACCTATGTCAATACCCATGCTCTTTTCGGTACAGTCTGCCTAAGCTAAACCTCCCCTCTGCAGCCTGGCTTCCAGCTCTCTGGTCTTGGGCATAACCTGACACCTGTGTCTGAATTCTGCTGTGCCTCCCTATGTCTTTATTTCTATCCACAGCACTGCTGATCTCTTAAAAACCTGGGCTGGATTTCTTAAGAGTTCTAAGTGAATCAACTCCTTTCTCCGAAGACTCTATATTAATCTGTTATCATCTTTCTATACACATTATCATCTCAAATCACATAATTTTTCCAGGATCTTAATGAACTCCTTCCCATTATATTCTGTATACAACCATCAGATAATTTTCCCAAAAACGTTACATTCACTACCTCAAATCCCTGTGCACATTTTCATCATCTCCAATGCCTTGCCTCTGTAGCTGCAGAATGATGTCTAAATGTAATAGCTTGGCATTTAAGGCTCTTTATGACCTAGTACAATCCTACCTCTGTGGACCAGGCTACTACTACTTTGTGCACTAATATCATCCTCTCTGGCCAAAGTAATAGATGGAATACAAACACAAAGTTGTTCAGCTTTCCTGCGTCTGGATTTTTATTCAGGCAAATTCCCTATTTTTCCATCTTCTAATTTCAGATCAAATACCAAGTTCCTTACAAAGCCATTCCAGCTCATAGTGACTGCCTCTAGGACACACATACAGTTCATATTATACATTTCCTTGTACTAATGTTAAATCTGTATATTTATCCTACAATTTCCAGCCAGGTGACAAGCCCCTTGAGTAGACAATGTCAAGTATTTCTAAAATCCCACAACATGTGCTAATGAATGCCTGCTGATGGAGCTATCTCATTGGCTCCTTTAAGAAATAAGGTCTAAAGGACACAAAGAAGGCCAGGCTGACCTGCTGAGCAAAGCCACAGAACAAAAGGGAAAAGGGGCAATGACTGAAACCAGAATATTAAGAGGAAGACAGCCAAATGAAATCATGTGAAAACATGTATGGATCAAAAAGAAGCTAGATCAAAGAAGGAAGCTCTGGTAAAAAGCAAGCAAAAGGGCAAAGAGACTTAATGAGCAAGAAAGTAGAAAGAGGAAGGTGAGGAGAGGATCAGCCTGGAGTCATTCCAAAGCCAAAGTGCAAAATTAAAGAAACCTCACCTAATTAGCAAATACACTGACACAGCACTCAGCAGTGATAACACACAAACATTCTTCAAGTACCTCTGGAATTGTTACCAAATTTCACCCTATGCTGAACCATAATGCAAGTCTCAATACAAAGAGACTAAAATTATTTATGTTCTCTCACTACAGTGGAATTAAGCTAGAAATCAACAAAAGGAACACCAGAAAATTTCAAACTGCTTTGAAATTAAATAAGACCATTCTAAATAACCCCGGGTCAAAGACAAACGGACAAGGGAAATTTTAAAACATTTTACATAAATAATAAGATAAATCAAAACATGTTGGATACAGCTACAGCTGTGATAAGAGGGAAATTCATGGGCTTAAATGTAATGTTAGGAAAAAACAACGGCTAAAGATTGATGCTCTATCCATTCCAGAAGATAGCAAAATAATAAGTTAAAGAAAGCTGAAGACAGGAAGTATAAGGCAAAGATTAAATGAAAAGTAAAACAAATGTACAATAGAGAAAAATCTAAGTCAAAAGTCCAACTGATTATAAAAAAAGAAAGTTTAAAATACTAATGGGAGAATATAAATAGTATATTACTAGACCCTACTGGCATTTTCTTTTAAAAGAAGATATAAGGAATACCTTTACACCAATAAATTCTAAAATTTAAGTGAAATGGACTTTACAAACATAATGTATTAAAACTGATGCTGGAAAAATGTAAATACAGTCATGCATCATTTAACCATGCATCACTGATCTGAGAAATGCATTGTTAGGTGATTTCATGGACGTGTCAGTGTCACAGAGTACACTTACACAAACCTAGATGGAATAGCCTCTTACACACCTCGGCTGTGTGGTACAGCCTGCTCCTACGCTACAAACCTAGACAGCATGCTACTATACTGAGTACTGTAGGTAATTATAACACAATGGTAACTATTTGTGCTTCTAAACACAGAAAAAGCACAGTAAAAAATACGGTATAAAAGATTAAAAAGGGGTTTTTCCAAGATGGCCGAATAGGAACAGCTCCAGTCTATAGCCCCCAGGTGGTTTTTTGAAAAGATCAACAAAATAGACCAGTAGTCAGACTAATAAAGAAGAAAAGACCAAAGAATCTAATAGACACAATAAAAAATGATAAAGGGGATATCACCACTGATCCCACAGAAATAAAACTACCATCAGAGAATACTATAAACAGCTCTAAGAAAATAAACTAGAAAATCCAGAAGAAATGGATAAATTCCTGGACACATACACACTCCCAAGACTAAACCAGGAAGAAGTCAAATTCCTGAACAGATGAATAACAAGGTCTGAAACTGAGGCAGTAATTAATAGCCCACCAACCAAAAAAAAGCTGAGGACCAGACAGATTCACAACCGAATTCTACCAGAGATACAAAGAGGACCTGGTACCATTCCTTCTGAAACTATTCCAAACAAAAGAAAAAGAGGGACTCCTCCCTAACTCATTTTTTGAGGCCAGCATCATCCTGATGCCAAAACCTGGTAGAGACACAACAAAAAAAGACAATTTCAGGCCAATAGCTCTGCTGAACATCAGTGCGAAAATCCTCAATATAATACTGGCAAACCAAATCCAGCAGCACATCAAAAAGTTTATCCACCACAATCAAGCCAGCTTCATCCATGGGATGCAAGGCTGGTTCAACATACACAAATCAATAAACATAATCCATCACATAAACAGAACCAATGACAGAAAACACATGATTATCTCAATAGATACAGAAAATGCCTTTGACAAAATTCGACAGCCCTTCAGGCTAAAAATTCTCAAATAAAATAGGTATTGATGGAACGTATCTCAAAATAATGAGAGCTATTTATGACAAATCCACAGCCAATATCATACTTAATGGGCAAAAACTGGAAGCATTCTCTTTGAAAACCAGCACAAGACAAGGATGCCCTCTCTCACCACTCCTATTCAACATAGTATTGGAAGTTCTAGCCACAGCAATCAGGCAAGAGAAAGAAATAAAGGGTATTCAATTAGGAAGAGAGGAAATTAAATTGTCTCCATTTCCAGAGTTTGTATATTTAGAAAATCTCATTGTCTCAGCCCAAAATCTCCTTAAGCTGATAAGCAACTTCAGCAAAGTCTCAGGATACAAAATCAATGTGCAAAAATCACAGGAATTCCTATACACCAATAACAGACAAACAGAGAGCCAAATCATGAGTGAACTCCCATTCACAACCGCTACAAAGAGAATAAAATACCTACAAATACAACTAACAAGGGAGGTGAAGGACCTTTCCAAGGAGAACTACAAACCACTGCTCAACGAAATAAGAGAGGACACAAACAGATGGAAAAACGTTCCACGCTCATGGTTACAAAGAATCAATATTGGGAAAATGGCCATACTGCCCAACATAATTTATAGATTCAGTGCTATCTCCATCAAGCTATCATTGACTTTCTTCACACAACTGTGTAAAACCACCTGCAATTTCATATGGAACCAAAAAATAGCCTGCATAGCCAAGACAATCCTAAGCAAAAAGAACAAAGCTGGAGGCATCATGCTACCTGACTTCAAACTATACTACAAGGCTACAGTAACAAAAACAGCATGGTACTGGTACCAAAACAGATATATAGACCAATAGAAAACAACAGAGGCCTCAGAACTAATACCACACATCTACAACCATCTGATCTTTGACAAACCTGACAAAAACAAGCAATGGGGAAAGGATTCAGTATTTGATAAATGGTGTTGGGAAAACTGGCTAGCCATATGCAAAATGCCGAAACTGGATCCCTTCCTTATACCTTAAACAAAAATTAACTCAAGAAGGATTAAAGACCTAAACGTAAGACCTAAAACCATTAAAACCCTAGAGGAAAACTTTGGCGATACCGTTCAGGACAAAGGCATGAGCAAAGACTTGATGGCTAAAACACCAAAATCAATGCCAATGAAAGCCAAAATAGACAAATGGGATCTAATTAAACTAAAGAACTCTGCACAGCAAAAGAAACTATCATCAGAGTGAACAGGCGAAGTACAGTGTGGGAGAAATTTTTTGCAATCTATCCATCTGACAAAGGATTAATATTGAGAATCTACAAGGAACTTAAATTTATAAGAAAAAAACAACCCCATCAAAAAGTGGGCAAAGGATATAAACTGACTCTTCTCAAAAGAAAACATTTATACAGCCAACAAATATATGAAAAAAAAGCTCATCATCACTGGTCATTAGAGAAATGCAAATTAAAACCACAATAAGATATCAACTCACGCCAGTTAGAATGGTGATCATTAAAAAATCAGAAGACAACAGATGCTGGAGAGGATGTGGAGAAATAGGAAAATTTTTACACTGTTGGTGGGAGTGTAAATTAGTTGAACCACTATGGAAGACAGCGTGGTGATTCCTCAAGAATCTAGAACTAGAAATATCATTTGACCCAACAATCCCATTACTGAGCATATAGCCAAAGAATTGTGTATCATTCTACTATAAAGACACATGTACACGTATGTTTATTGTGGCACTATTCTCACTAGCACAGACTTGGAACCAACCCAAATGCCCATCAATGATAAACTAGAAAAAGAAAATGTGGCACATACACTCCATGAAATACTATGTAGCCATAAAAAAGATGAGTTCATGTCCTTTGCAGGGACATGGATGAAACTGGGAGCCATCATTCTCAGGAAACTAACACAAGAACAGAAAACCAAACATCACATGTTCTCACTCAAAAGCGGGAGTTGAACAATGAGAACACAGGGAGACTGGGAGGGAAACATCACACACTGAGGCCTGCTGAGGGGATGGGGGCTAGGGGAGGGATAGCATTAGGAGAAATACCTAATGTAGATGATAGGTTGATGGGTATAGCAAACCACCATGGCACGTGTATACCTATGTGACAAACTTGTACATTCTGCACATGTATCCCAGTACTTGAAGTATAATTATTTTTAAAAAAGGTTAAAAGTAGTTATTTATATACAGCACTTACCATGAATGCAGCTTGCAAAACTGGAAGTTGCTCTGGGTGAGTCAGTGAGTCAATGGTGAGTGAATGTGAAGTCCTAGGACATTACTGTACACTACAGTACACTTTATAAATGCTGTATCCTTAGGCTACACTAAATTTATCTAAAAGAACCTATTTCTTCAATCATAAATTAACCTTACCTTACTGTAAGTTTTTTGTTATAAACTTTTAAATTTTTTAACTTTTTGACTCTTTTATAATAACAAAGCACAAACACATTATACAACTGTACAAAAATGTATTTTCTTTATATTCCTATTCTATACGCTTTTTCTATTTAAATTTTGTTTTTTATTTTTAAACCTTTTTGTTAAAACTAAGACACAAACACGCACAATAGCGTAGGCCTACACAGGGGCTAGGTCATCGACATCACTATCGCACTGAAAGGTATTCAGGGGCAATAACACAACCAGAGCTGTGATCTCCTATGATAACAATGCCTTCTTTTGGATACCTCCTGAAACACCTGCCTGAGACTGTTCTACCTATAGCTTTTTTTATATAAGTAGGAATACAGTCTAAAATAACAATAAAAATATAGCACAGTAAATGCATAACAATAGTTAATTATAATTATCAAGTATTATGTACTATTCTTAATTATTTGTGCTTTTATACAAGTGGCAACACAATACATTTCTTTATTGTTTACACCAGCATCACCACAAACACATAACTAATGCATTCTGCTACCATTACGATGGCTACATCACTAGGCAATAGAAATTTTTCATTGTAATCTTATTGGACCACTGTCATATATGTAGTCTGTCATTAACCAAAACATTGTTATGCAGCACATAGCTGCACAGTACCTCCCCAACTTACAATGATTTTATTTATATATATTTTTTACAATGGTGTGAAAGTGATAGGAATTCAGTGCACTACTTAACTTAAGATGGTGTAAGTCAGACCTGAAATTGAAACCAACACATAACAAAAACTCCAGGTCTAAATGACTACATCAGTCAGATATCAAAAAGATAAAATATCACACCCAATTTGTTCTAGAAATGTAAGGTTAGTTTGGTATCCAAAAAAATCAATGTAACTTGCATTATAAAAAAAGAATTAAAAAATCATTTTGACAGATACAGAAAGGGCATTAATGCTCAATATTCTGAAGACTAATCATATAGATTTAGTTCAGTCCCAATCATAAACCCAGCAAGTGTTTTGGGAGAAATTAGGAAGTTGACTCTAAAATGTATATAAAATTAAAAGGACCTAGAATAAAGAAGGCAATCTTAAAAAATAACTGAATACGCTGAAGGATTTATACCCCCTGGTATCAAGACATGATAAGAATAAAACTAAAGCAATTAAGGCAGTGTAGCACAAAGACAGACAACAGACCAATGGAACAGTTTAGAGAGAACAGAAACAGATTCACATATAGATAAGTTAAGATGACGGTGACACCATGATGCAGAGGAAGTATTGTGGCATTTTCAATTAACTGTACAGCATCAACTAGATAGCCACATGGAGAAAAACTAATCTTGACCCCTAGAGTTTACATCATGCATAAAAATCAATTCCAGACACATTGTAGCTTTAAAAGTAAAAGGCAAAATAATTTTATTACTGAGTCATAGCGCTGAAAAAAAAAAAGAAAGAAAGAAAAGAAAAAGGACAACAATCAAGCTTCTGGAGACAACATAGGACTCCTTGGGATAGGCCAAAGATATGTTTTTTTTTTTATAACTGGACACAGAAAACATTAATCCTAAGGAAAAAGTTAATAAATTATACTTTGTTAAGATGAAAGACTTCTGTTACACACACAAAAAGTCATTCAGAAGTGACAAGACAAACCACAGAATGAGAAAATATATTTTTGATACATGTATTCTATAAAGGAATCACATATAAAGAACTCTTACAAATCAATATGAAAAAGGCAGATAATACAACAGAAAATAGACATGAGACTTGAACAGGAGCCTTACTAAAAAGCACTTCAGAATGACCAAAATATACATGAAAAAGTATTCAAATTCTTATTATTCATCAGGCAATTGACATTAAAACCACAATTAGATGCCACTACTCATCTGCTACAATGGCTAAATTATTCTTTTAACTGACAATAATGAGAGCTGGTGAGGCTGTGCAGCAATTTGAATTTTCACACATAACTTTGAGGAGTGTGAACTAGTACGAGCTCTTTGGAACAGTGTTTGACAATATCTACTAAAGATAAAATATGCTTATCATGTGCCCCAGCAATTCAACAGAAATATACATGCTGACCAAAGGAAAACAGAAAAATCTTTTATAGTAGCACTACTCATTCAAGACCCAAACTGGAAACAACACAAAACTCCATCAATTGGGGACTGCACAAAGCGGGGTACAGTCACACATGGAATCCCATGCTGCTATAAGAATAACGAACTATTGTTATGGGCAACAAAACAGAAGAATAACTTAGAGTAAAAGAAAACCAAGCATAAAAGGTTATAACATAGTCCATGGTTTTATTTTTTAAAGTTTAAAAAAAGAAAAACTAAAGTCAGAATCAAGGTTTTCTTCCTGGGGTGATATCTAGAAAGATGCAAGAGGAGGGGCTTCTGAGATGCTGGACATGTAGTATTTTTTTTGTCTGACTATTGATAACGTTAGGTCTATTTCATCTGTGGACATTCATAAAAATACTTATGGTTTACGCACTCTTGTATGCACATTATATATAAATTAAAAGCTTATTTTTATGTTATTTTCTTAAAAATTTTAATTTTTTTGAAATTATATTCTTTACAGAGATAATCAAGTTAAAAAGCTTACTTTTAAAAAATGTGCCCATGTTGCATGTGTGTGTGTCTGTATAAATAACTAGATGCTCAGATAATGAGAAGAATCTTCACATGCTGGGTATTTCTGCTAGTTGGAGTCAAAAAGAATAGAGTACATGAAAAAAAAGAAAACATGTAAAAGAGGAAAGATTCATCAGAAAGCTAACAATTGTGTCTTTAAAATGTGTTTGGGAGACCACTATTTAAAGTTATGCCCCATGATATAATGTGAGAAATTAGAAATGTAAATAACGTTTAGTCTAAAGTGGCATTTAAATCCTCTAATAATGGAAAATCCGATATCATGTAGACAGCACTACACGAAGAATAATTTTACATTATAAATTGAGAAAAATTCATCAACTCGGTTTGGTTTTAATAGGCTCCATTTTTTACTGGTATCTTCCTAAGGCTGTTATCTTGGCAGCACAGTGCACCAGTTCTGGGGCCACTCGACCACGTGGACTTTCTAATAAAATTATAACAAGATTAATTTTTCAGTTTTCTCTACACAGAGCCATATATTGCACCTAACCTCTAATATTGATTTCTTAAGTCAAATAAATGGTATTTTCTCTAACCTATTACTTCTCCTTGCATTTAAATAAAATGCCTCTGGTTATACAGAAATACATCTATTTTGCCTCAACATTGTGGCGGAGACTCTGTTAATCCCTGTGCCACTGGGAAATATTTGATTGGCCAATCTGATTTAATCAAGCTAAACTAGATTAAGAAGTATCGTCATAAATAATTGCAATGCCTCACCTTCAAATAAAAACATGGCAAAAAATATACAATGTGTGAGAAATCTCAGTCATTCTCTCTCCTCAAGCTCTTCAGAGAGCTATGTGTTATAAACCAAGCCGGACGATGGGCTCACAAAGATGAAAAAGACAAGAAGGACGAGTCCTGGCTCTCAAAGAGTTGACGGACCAGTGGAGAGACAAGGCATGACAGCAACCTGTTCAATTACAACGTGATACACCTGCTGTCAAGTTGTGTCCCACTAGGAGGCAGAGCAAAGAGAAAGCTCCACTCTGGGAGTCTCAGGACAGATCTTACCGAAGAGACGACACCACCATTAGTCTTAAAGAGAATACAGTTATGGGTATTCTCACAGTTGCAAAGAGACATACAAAAGACATGCAATCGAGAAACTCTAAAATGTTTTGTACGCCAGATGTTCATGTAGGGAGGCTTGTGGAAGATGAAGTTGGAAAGAATGGCCATGAAAGTGAGAAGCTTCTAAAGAATTGACATCAGAAACGTTTTGTGTATTTAGAGCACTCTGGTAGGGTTGTGATGGACAGATAGGGAGGGAGGTTGGAGGCTATCTGGAAAAAAGGCCGTAGTAGTCTGCTCCTTAAAAGTAAGGAGCTTAAATCAGGGATGGCCAGGAAGGGCCACATTCAAGAGACTCTGAGAAAGTGGAATCAATAAAAATTAGCTCTGACTGGGTGTGAAGAATGAGGCATGGAAAAATCTAGGGTGACTCCAAAGTTAACTGGATTCAAACTGTGTAAGGGAAGACAGAGTAGATTGGAAAGGAATAAGGCAAGGACTGCTAACGTCCTGAATTAGCACAATATGGAAACCATTGTCAGCAAATGTGAACCTCAGAGAGCCGATCCTTCAAAATGAATCCTGGGTCACTCACTGGGTCTAAATTTAAATAGAGCAAGTAGCCATTTGCTGACTAGAGGTCACACACATGTAACTCTGAGTTCCCAGAAAAACCACACTTCTGTTCAACTTTGGGACTCTCAGAGTCACCTGAATCAACCAATCAGAGCTCACCTGCCTCAACCAATCGGGGCTCCACTGTACCAGCCAATAGGAACTAAGCAAGTTTGAATCCTCCATTTGCATAAATGAACCTGGGCAGGAACTTGTGCTATAAAACCTGGACCCTCCCTTTGTTCTCTGGAACACGTCTTCACTTTGCACTAAAGGCTGCATGTCCTTGGTTTGCAAACTGTTCATAGGAAAAGTCTTTCCTCGAAATTCCTTTTCAGATAACTTTTGTTTATACTATCACTCCTCTCCTTTTCCCCCTTTCCACTAACATGGGTCTCACTCAGATTTCTGCCTGGGTGATATCCTGAGATAGGGCATATGTGAAAAACAGAGCACGCAGCGGGAATCCAAAGCTTGGAAAATATTTTTTTGATGTGTGCATGTAGGATGCATGTGACAAATCAAGGTTGCCGCAGTCCAGCTGGGCAGAGGTGGGAACCCTGCAGGTGAGGGAGGGTCGTTGGCGAAAGGACACTCGAACGCGCTGTTGCCTTGTGAATAAACTGCTGCTTTTATTCGTTTTACAAAAGCCTTTTATATATTTTTGTT
>CAUYQU010061967.1:0-16638 GCA_963574635.1 Cheracebus regulus | reverse complement strand
CATTCTTTTTTTCTTTCTTTTGCTGTTTCTTTCTTTCTCCTTTTCTCTCTTTTTCTAAAATCTCTTCCTCTTTATTTCTCTTTCATTCTTTTTTTCTTTCTTTTGCTGTTTCTTTCTCCTTTTCTCTCTTTTTCTAAAATCGCTTCCTCTTTCTTTCATTCTTTTTATTCTAAAAAATAATAAAAAAATATTTAAAAAAAATTAGCTGGGCATGGTGGTGGGCACCTGTAGTCCCAGCTTCTCAGGAGGCTGAGGCAGGAGAATTGCTTGAACACGAGAGGCGGAGGTTGCAGTGAGTCAACCAAGATCACGCCACTGCACTCCAGCCCCGCAACACAACCACACCCTAACAAAAAAAAAAAAAAAAAAAAAAAAAAATGATATCAGATCCACAGCTACCATCTCCTTTGATTCATCCACTTCTTTTCTTTTCTTTTCTTTTTGAGATGGAGTCTTGCTTTGTCCCAGGCGAGAGTGCAGTGGCTGTGATCTCAGCTCGCTGCAATCTCTGCCTCCCAGGTTCAAGCAATTCTCCTGCCTCAGCCTCTCAAGTAGCTGGGATTACAGGTGTGCACCATCATGCCCAGCTAATTTTTGTATTTTTAGTAGAGACAGGGTTTCACTATGTTGGCCAGGCTGGTCTCGAACTCATGACCTCAGCTGATTCACCCGCCTCAGCCTCCCAAAGTTCTGGGATTACAGGCATGAGCCACTGCGCCCATCTACTTGTCATCTTCCCTGGTCCCTCTGCTCAGCTCCTATAGAACTCTGTTAATTCCATGATTATAGGTCAGGTCACTTTACATCAGAGTTGTTTTAGTGCTGGAATTATTAAACACTCCAGTGGCTTCTTGGACCAGAAAACAATTGAGTGGTGCTGCCAGGGAGTGTGGCACATTTGAAAGCCTCTTTCTGTATAACAGGGAAGGAGAGCACTGCCCATGAAGAAGTGTGGGCTCATTATTTTGCTTGATCTTTCTGTATTCTTTAAAACACCTGAAATAGTTTTAGAGAGAAATACCCTGACCTTTAAATAAAGAAAACTACTCAAACTTAAAATAAAACTGTTATTGAAGTATTTAGGGGTAAACTTTACCAATGCCTGCAACTTACTTTGAAATGTCTCAAAAGACGTAGTGGTAGGTGGCTAGAGGGATGAGTAGATATGTGATAAAGCAACAGCAAAATATTAATTGTAGCATCATTCTCAACTCCCCCTCAGCTCGGTGATGCATACATGCACAGGTTTTTCAGCTTTTCTGTAAGCTTGGAAATTTTCATAATAAAATGAAGGGACTTTTTTATTTTTTATTTTTTTGAAACCGAGTCTCCCTGTGTTGCCTGGGCTGAGTGCAGTGCTCAATCATGGCTCACCGCAGCCTAGACCTGTACTCAAGCAATTCTCTCACCTCAGCCTTCAGAGTTGCTGGGACTACAGGCACACACCACCACACCTGGCTAATTTTCTTTTTTCACTTTTTGTAGAGATGAGGGTGTTTCATTCTGTTGCCCAGGCTGGTCTCAAACTTCTGGCCTCAAGCAATCCACCTGCCTTGGCCTTCCAAAATTCTGGGATTACAGGCCTGAGCCACTGCACCTGTCCAGAATTTTTTTTTAATTGAAAAAGAAGGCTGGGCATGGTGGCTCATGCCTGTAATCCCAGCGCTTTGGGAGGCCAAGGCGGGTGGATCACTTGAGATCAGGAGTTCGAAATCAGCCTGGCCAACATAGTAAAACCCTGTCTCTACTAAAAATACAAAAATTAGCTGGGCATGGTGGCATACCCCTGTAATCCCATCTACTTGGGAGGCTGAGGCAGAATTGCTTGAACCCAGGAGGCAGAGGTTGCAGTAGCTGAGATTGTACCACTGCACTCCAGCCTGGGCAACAGGAGAGAAAAGAAAGACAAAGGGGTGGGGAGGGAAAGGAGGAGAGAGAGAAAGAAAAGAAAGGAGAGAGAGAGAAAGAGAGAAAGATAGAAATACACACATGAGCCACTCTCTGGGACTTCTGTTACAAACTGTAATGGACTTATGAAAGTAAGGTGGGGTAAATGAGAACAAAAAGGACACGGGACACAGTCTCTAGGACACTTAGTAAATATCAGGTTTTATTATCATCATATGGATCACAGGAAATGGGCACAGACTGGGAGACATGAGTTGTTGTTTTTTTTTGGAGACAGGGTCTCACTCTGTCGCCCAGGCTGGAGTGCAGTGGTGCGATCTCGGCCCATTGTAAACTCCGCCTCCCCGGTGGTGCAGGAAAGCCTCCTACCTCAGTCTCCCGAGTAGCTGGGATTACAGGTGCCCGCCACCACACTAATTTTTGTATTTTTAGTAGAGATGGGGTTTCGCCATGTTAGTCTCGAACCCCTGACCTCAAGTTATCCTCCCGCCTTGGCCTCCGAAAGAGGAGTCTTAAATGAGTTTCACTGAGGGCTTTCAGCAGATTTTCATTACAGTGTCGACCCACAGGGGCCAGAGTTCCATGCTGGTTAAACTCTGTTGCTGTGTGAACTTATACCTGTAATTTCCACCTCTGCACCTCACATTGCTTGTTTTTAAGCTATGAGAATTTGAACTCTAAGTTCCCCTGCAGTTTAGAAATCCTGCTGGATGAACCCCCTTTCTTCAACACTCTTCTTTCGCTAGACACATTCTATGTAAACACTACATTTCCCATGAATACCCACAGGCGTCCGCGTAGCGCAGCCTTTGGTCGTCGCTCGCGCCGTTTATACCCATTTCCGCCCGCGAGCTACTTCCTTTCCTTTCGGCGGAGCGCGGTGGCAAGATGGCCGTGCAAATTTCTAAGAAGAGGAAGGTGAGTCTCCGGTGACTGTGCTTGGGAAATGACAGCGCCACGCGGGTCAAGGGCTTCCCGAGGTGCCACCGCGAGGCCTGCGGCTCTGTGCCCTGCCCTGGGAAGCGGTTTAGGCTGCCTGGCGTTCCTGCGGGCCGCGGATTGCGGTAGATTGAGTGAGAGGCCCGAGCCAGGCGAGCACTGTGAGGCCGGGGAAGGGAGAGACCCATTTTTTTCCGGTTCCGATTTAACCTCAGAGAGATGGGCACCAGGCGCCCCTTCTGTCCCGGAGAAGGCGTTTGTGAGCATTTTTTGGTCCACAGAATTAGTAAACACATAAGGGCGTGTGTCATTTCCCTCATGTATTACCCCATGGTTTTGGAAAGGGGAAGGTTTCTTACCTTCTTACTAGTCATGTTTGGGTGCAGTCTGCTGGCCCCAAGACCTCAACTGAAGAGTTACTGATGGTTGCTTGTTCCGTCTGAGGACCCCGGGAGGAAGCTGCCTCGGATTTAACTTCTTATTCCACGAGAAAAAACTGTAAAAATCATGAGCTTTAAAAATAGACGGTTTGTCATTTTGTATATGAACACTTCGAGGTTAAAATTAAGTCCACGACTCTGTGAGTTAGGATTTGCCAGCTCTGTTTACAGTTAAATCAACAGGTACTGTAAGGCCAGATAACTTGGCTGGGATTCTTTAGACGGTCCAGGTTGTGTCTACAAGTGAGACGGCTTCTATGTTAAGTCCACTATCTATTCCTTAACGGTGACAAGTACAGTGTCTTTGCCGTGCTGAGTGAAGTGTAAATGGGCCATTTTAGAGCAGTTTCTTGTTTTGCATGTGGAACTGTTTTAAACCCTTCGATGAAGAGATGATGACGAGTCTGACTTGGGGGTGTTCTCTTTGCCCAGGTGGCCTACTCTGTGCTGCGTTCTGTGGCACGGTTTAAAGGGCCCTGGCTGAAGTAACTTCCTAAAGATGACCTAGAGGCATTTGTCTGAGAAGGGTTGCTGCACTCCTGTTGGAACAAGGGTTTGGAATCATAGTTGGAGGTATTTAGTTTTGGTGAGGAATGCATTGACTAGTAAGACTAGACTGGCTCAGATGACAACCTACACCGATGTCCTAATTTTGAACTTTGCTTTTTTTGGGTTAGTTTGTCGCTGATGGCATCTTCAAAGCGGAACTGAACGAGTTTCTTACTCGGGAGCTGGCTGAA
Organism: Cheracebus regulus; assembly: GCA_963574635.1. Classification (NCBI taxonomy): domain Eukaryota; kingdom Metazoa; phylum Chordata; class Mammalia; order Primates; family Pitheciidae; genus Cheracebus; species Cheracebus regulus. The sequence continues at coordinate 12,611 of CAUYQU010061967.1, read as the reverse complement.
GATGGCTACTCTGGAGTTGAGGTGCGAGTTACACCAACCAGGACAGAAATCATTATCTTAGCCACCAGGTAAAACTCACTTGACTGCCCATCACCTGTTGTTGTAAATGCTAAGTTGGTTTATTCTCTGTGAACTTAAGGTACAAACAACAAATGAATCTGGGCTTAGTGAATATAACTGCTTAAAAGCTGCATTTTAAGGCCAGGCCTAGGATCTCAACTGCATTTTAAAAATTTAACTTTTGTTTTTGTTAAAAATCATAGGCTTTTAGGCAGAGATTTTTGCTAACACACATGTGCAAGATTTAAAGTTACATCTAGCATTGTGAGAGTCATGAATTGTCACTTGTTCCCCCCAGAACACAGAATGTTCTTGGTGAGAAGGGCCGGCGGATTCGGGAGCTGACTGCTGTAGTTCAGAAGAGGTTTGGCTTTCCAGAGGGCAGTGTAGAGGTGAGTGATTCTGGCATGCCAGAGATGGTGGCTCTTCAGAATGATACTTGTAAAAACTTTCAATTTGGAGATTTTATTTGTTCATTACAAATGGACTGGTATAATTTTGTTGAAATTCTCTTAATGAATAATGGGCTTAACTTTGTAAGCCTATTCTGCTAATGGATGGTGGTTAAAGGATTTTACATTCAACTTGGGCATATGATGGATTGACTATCTGCATTGGTGTCCTTGGTGTGGCTAAAGGAGCCAGGGTGGGAGGGCAAGGAACCTGTACTGTGTGTAGGTAGTAGAAGTGCTTTAGGAATTGAGGGATACTGAAATTATATGCTGTATGTGACGGCGGTGTCCGATCTTTTGGCTTCCCTAGGCCACATTGGAAGAAGAATTGTCTTGGGCCACACTAATGATAGCACAAAAAATCATGATGTTGAATTTGTGTTGGGTCAAATTGAAAGCTGTCCTGGGCTGCATGTGGCCCATTGGTTGGACAAGCTTGGTGTAGAAAGTGATGCTTATGTAACAAATGTCAGATTTTCAACTTTCAGTTGAAAACAGTGGTGATGGTAACACAATGTCCCTTGCTTCCTTTAAAGCTTTATGCTGAAAAGGTGGCCACTAGAGGTCTGTGCGCCATTGCTCAGGCAGAGTCTCTGCGTTACAAACTTCTAGGAGGGCTTGCTGTGCGCAGGTAAGTGTCCTGAGACCTAATGGTCCTGACCTTTTGCGTGTATCAAAATATATGTCTGCCATTTGTTAATTTAGCAGATGAACTGTTACAAAGTGACAGGATCTGCTAATCTCCCAGGATTATAATAAGGTACTAAGCCATGCCTTCACTGAACTGGCAGACTAACAAAACTGCTAAAGCAGCAAGAACCATAAAGGATATATTCAGTGCTGTAATGGAGAAGTGTTTTGGGTGCTTTGGGGAGTTAAACACAAATAGAACTGTCCAAGGAGGGGACCAACTCCTGGTGGTCTTCTCAAGGAGGCCTTACAAAGAGCCCTGTGGTAGGTGGTGGGCAATGAGGAATAATTTAGGCCTGTTACTGGGTGTGTGTTATGTGTCCCTAGGTGGAAGTGCCTTAGTATTTGTGGGATACCATGAAACTTAGAACAAGCTAGTAGGGGTCATTCAAATCTACTTAGTGTGTTCACTCTTAAAGTGGTACTGTGAAAACATAAGACCTGATGGGAGAGAGCTTAAAATCTAGACACTTAAAAACCTCTGAGTTGAATGCAGATAGTAATGTGAGGGTCTGCTGGTAAGATTTCAACTGGAAGTTCTTTGTGCAGTTTGTATGTAAAGGCATTGGAACGCCTGGCCTAGAGGAAAGCTGTGTTGTAGGAAGGTTAACTGGCAGGGATGGGTGTTATAGGCCAGGCTCTAGGTAAGGACCTAGAAAAGACTGCTTACCTGGTTTGGGTGCCAGTTGTATTGCTTACAACAATGGTTCTCAGAAGATTTCTTTCAATCCCAGCCAGACCCACCAAATGGGAAACTGGATGTGTGACTCAGCAATCTGTCTTAACTCCACATGGGCTTTTCACACATTGAAACAAGTTAATGAACTTCTGAGCCTAAGATCTCCTATCTTCTAAGGGGGACCATTATACCACCTCTCAGTTGTGGAATAGTAAGTAAGATAATGTGAAAGGGCCTGGAGGTAGCTAGCTCTCCAGTTAGTATTTTGCAGAGTGTAAACTACCGAATGAATTGTGGGTAGGGCATATTTTAAAATGTCTTATCAGCATTCTAATAGCAAGGTAGCCAGGATCCTGTGTGGGTTAGCTTTCCTAGTGGACGAGACTTCTAGAGGTTGCAAAATATTTCAAGGGACCACAAAGTGTTACTTGTAAAAATGTGGTTCTCAATTTTGGTTCTATGTGAGAATCACCCAGGGAGCATTTTAAAATACGTAAGCCTGGACTTTGCCCATTTAATTGGCTTAGAATAGGGCCTAGACATCAGGATTTCTTTTGTTTTTTATTTTAGCTTTCCGAGGTGATTCTGATAGGCAGCCAGGGTTGGAAAGTACTTGATTAGGAGCTTGACATACTTGATGAGTATTATCCTAAGATTAGGTATGATAAGCCTGGAAGAGAATTAATATTTTGGGGGCTGGATTCTGGTCAGATTTATTCTCCATTAAAGGAACATTGAAAACTAATTTTTGTTCTGTTTTTTAAACTTGGTGGGGGTGGTTAGATAAATTCTGTCCTTAACAGTAACACAGATGGATCTCTCCTGTTCTTCTGAAGGGCCTGCTATGGTGTGCTGCGGTTCATCATGGAGAGTGGGGCCAAAGGTTGCGAGGTTGTGGTGTCTGGGAAACTCCGAGGACAGAGGGCTAAATCCATGAAGTTTGTGGATGGCCTGATGATCCACAGCGGAGACCCTGTTAACTACTACGTTGACACTGCGGTGCGCCATGTGTTGCTCAGACAGGGTAAGCATCTTGAGAGTGCTTGGCAAAGGCATTTGTGGACACATTTGGTTTTCTACAGACAGCTAAGTATTTGGGGAGTTTATCATGGAAGTGGCTGGGCATGGTCATACTCCTTGGCATATTGATTGCCATGTTCATCTGTAAGAATTGAATTGTTGTTACCTGTTAGATCCAAGAGTTGGTTTGTCCTTGTTTTAGCCACCTGTGTACCCTTCAGTGATGACACGATGACGAGTCAGAAAGGTCACGTCCTGCTCTTGGTCCTTGTCAGTGCCATGTTTTGTGGTGCTGTTCACAGGTTCCTTTTGCAGAAGTGTTCTATTCTTTGATTGATTTAGAGGCATTTGTCTGAGAAGGGTTCAGACCCAGGGTTGCTTGAGTAAACTGCTTGCTCTCTTTGGTCATTGGTGGGGGCCAGTCCCAACTGTGTGCTAACAACTCTGGTGTCTTCTAGGTGTGCTGGGCATCAAGGTGAAGATCATGCTGCCCTGGGACCCAACTGGTAAGATTGGCCCTAAGAAGCCCCTGCCTGACCATGTGAGCATCGTGGAACCCAAAGATGAGATACTGCCTACCACCCCAATCTCAGAACAGAAGGGTGGGAAGCCAGAGCCGCCTGCCATGCCCCAGCCAGTCCCCACAGCGTAACAGGTATGCTTGCAGGGTTGGGGGACTCTTCGGGCAGAATAGGGTCCTTCCTAGTCTTTCTGTTAATACTTGTATCCCACACTCTGGTAAGCATTTGGTGATGTGGAAGAATACAAGTTGAAACCTGGGGTCTCTTTAACCCTCAGTTCCATTGGGACAGGTGTTTGCCTTTATTTCAGAAAGAAGCTCCTGCTTTTATTCCCGTGTAGGAAATAGTTTTCCCTTATTTGCTCAAATATTTTATTTTATTTTATTTTTGAGACACAATCTTGCCCTGTCGCCAAAGCTGGAGTGCAGTGGCAACCTCTGCTTCTCGGGTTCAAGCAGTTCTTGTCTCAGCCTCCCAAGTAGCTGGGATTACAGGCACCTGCCACCATGCCTAGCTAATTTTTGTATTTTTAATAGAGGCAGGATTTCACCATGCTGGCCAGGCTGGTCTCAAACTCCTGACCTCAGGTGATCCACCTGCCTCAGCCTCCCAAAGTGTTGGGATTATAGGTGTGAGCCACCATGCCTGGTTGCTCAAGATTTTCTAGATACTTTTGCTAGTAATTGGCTATTCTATCCTTTAGCAGCCTCTGTAAAACAAGCCTCCTATGGTCAACATTTGGGTTTTTTTTTTTTGTTTCTAGTTGTTTTATATTTTGTGTCTCTAGAAGCCTTGTATTTTTTTTATGTGAAAAAGGACAAACGCTTATGTATGTATTTTTTATTAGTGTTGCTAAGTGGGAGTGTGTATCCATTTGGTAAATGAAGGAACTTAATAACTCCGGTAAAGTTTCTTAATTTTGTGGTTTATTTGGTTTCAGGGTCTCCTTGGCAGCTGCATTCTGGAGTCTGGATGTTGCTCTGAATGACCTTTAATAAAATCTTGTACAAAGACACAAGGCCTGACTAGACTGTTCAGTATTCAGACTGAGGGACATGTTGACCTGCGGAGCATTACGTATCTTGGTTTTAACCATACTTGTGGTATTTGCAAAGGCCAGGACAGGAAGACCCAAGCAGAGCTAACTAGAGAAGTATCTGTGTATGATAGCGAAGGCTGGCAAGGGAGGCAGCACCTTGATTCGTTGTCCTGTAGTTCAGGATTGTATGTTTAGAAGAGAGATATATTGAGTTTTTCCTGTGTGTAAAGTGATCCATGTTGCAGATACAAAGTAAGTATAAATGGCCATTATGTTTTGTGTCATGCTGTGTTCTGAGTGTTCTTTGCATACTTACTCATTTAATCAACCTCTATAAAGTGTAAAGGAAATTTGCTTGTGCCACCATATTTAAGGATCAGAAGTAAATTTGCCTAAGCAGTAAAAAGCTATCATTAGAATCCACAGTCTAAGTTGTGTTCTCTAGACATGAGAGACATTATGTTCTGGAGAACTGTAAAGAACATTAAAATTGTCTCTGATTTTATCTGTCAGTGTTTTGAAGTATTTTCTACCAGTATGTATTTTACATGAAATTGGGCACTAATTATTCAGGAAAAACTATTGAGGGAGAAGTTGGCTTGAAAATCATGAGACTGGTGATAAATCAGATTCTGGTTGATCACAGAGGGGACTTCCAGGGACAGCTATTATGGCTTGCAAGGCCAAATCGAGTGGCTGCTTCCTGGTGATGTAGCCTGGCTGGTGAGATAACCCTGGCTCCATAGATGGTTTAGCCGGTGCTGTGATTATTTGGTTGTCTTCTCAATTAGACTGAGCTACACCTGGTATTTGTATTGATCAGCACGTGGTAAGGGCTTAATATTTGAGATATGCACATTGTAGGACTCACACTGACAAGTGTCTGCCCCCCCCTTTTTAACTCATAAACTGGTTATCTTAATCATTTAAGTGTACACTGATAACAGTGATAACAGAGTGACAGAGTCAGCCCTCTGTCCAAGGGTTTTGCATCTGTGGATTCAACCAACTTTGGATCAAAAGTAATCAAAAAGGATGGTTGTGTCTGTACTGAACACGTAGACTTATTTTTCTTTTTTCTTTCTTTTTTTTTTTAATATAAAGATGGGGTTTCATCATGATGGCCAGGCTGGTCTTGAACTCCTGACCTCAGGTGATCCACCCACCTCGGCCTCCCAAAGTGCTAGGATTACAGGCCTGAGCCATCGCACCTGGCCGACTTATTTTTTTAAAACTTTTTAAATTTTTATTTTTTTGACTTATTTTTCTTATTGTCATTTGTCACTTATTGTACACTGCAGTGTAACAGCTGTCTACATAGCATGTACATGAGGTATTAAAAGTAATCTAGTGGATGTGCCTAGGTTACCTTAGATATAAATACTGTACCATTTTGTATAAGGAATTTGAGCATCTGGGAACTTTGATATTTGAAGAGGGTGCTGGTACCAATCATTGGTACTGCAGGAAGACTGCTGTATATTCCCGTTGTACAACCATGTCCAGAACTTAATCTTGCAGATGTGTTGCCCCTCCCCTACCTTTTTGAAAACACCTTTGATGTTTATATGGAGTCCTGTCTTTTTTTTTTTTTTTTTTTTTTAAAAAGGTGGAGTTTTGGTCTTCTCCAGGCTTGAGTGCGGTGGTGCTATTTCAGCTCGATGCAACTTCCACCTCCTGGATTTAAGTGATTCTCCAGCCTCAGCCTCCTGACTAGCTGGGATTACAGGTGCCTACCATTATGCCCAGCTAATTTTTGTGTTTTTAGTAGAGATGGGGTTTCCCCATGTTTGTCAGGCTGGTCTCAAACTCCTGACCTCAAGTGATCCTCCCTGCCTGGGCCTTCCAGAGGGTGTGAACCACCACCCAGCGTCTGAGCATCCTCAGATTGAGTGCTGGGAACTGGTTAAGACTATCATGTGCTGTATATTAGATTAGGTTAACTTTTAAATTGCTTATGAGTTTTCTCCAGTCCACTTAAAATTGGGACTTCAGCCAGTGGGATAAAGTAGTGCTGTTAATTCCCACTAGGTGTTGCTGTAACAAAGGAAATATGCAATAAGAGTAACAGCGTAAGGAGAAAGAGATAAAGGTATTGAATTGTGACAGAAAAATAAGCAGATTAGTGTATAGATACTGAATTATTGGGAGAAAGTTGTGCTGTTAATTACCACTAGGTGGTGCTGTAACAAAGGAAATGTGCAGTAAGAGTTAACAGTTTAGGAAGAAATAAACTTAATTTTGACAAAATATGCAGATTATTAGTGTATACATTATTGAATTACCAAAGTGAACATGCCTATGTGACCATTTAAAAATGCCAAGATGTGTTCAGCTGTGGTGGCTCACACCTGTAATCCCAGCACTTTGGGAGGCCAAGGCAGGTGGATCGCTTAAGCCCAGAAGTTCCAAGCCAGCCTGGACAACGTGGTGAAACCCTGTCTCCACCAATAAATTTTAAAAATTTGCCAGATGTGGAGGCTGAGGTGGGAGGATGGCTTGATCCTGGGAGGTGGAGGTTGCAGTGAGCCATAATAGTGCCATCATACTCCAGCCCAACCTAGGTGACAGACTCTGTCTCAAAAAAAAAAAAAGACCCCTAGGTTTGCCCTCTCCCTTGTAGCTAAGAAGTGGGAGGCCAGGTGCATTGGCTCAGCCTGTAATCTTTAGGAGGCTGAAGTGGGAGGGTTTTTTGAAATTTCTTTTTGAGACAGTCTTGCTCTGTCACCTATGCTGGAGTGCAGTGGCCTGTTCTTGGCTCACTGCAACTTTAGTTTCCCAGATTCAAAGTAATTCTGCCTCAGCCTCCTGAGTAGCTGGGATTACAGGTGCCCGCCACCACACCTGGCTCATTTTTGTATTTTTAATAGAGACGGGGTTTCACCATCTTGGCCTGGCTGGTCTTGAACTCCTGACCTCAAGTGATTGCCTGCCTTTGCCTCTCAAAGTGCTGGGGTTACAGGTGTGAGCCACTGTACCTGGCTTGATCTTTTAAATCTTTTTCAGAAAACTACATAAGACAAATGTAGAGCTCAGGTAGGCACTTGGTAACCAGAATTTGAGAAATGTAAACTATGCTGGGACTCCCTCTATATCCAACTCTAAACAGCCTCCATAAGTTAACTTTGTTTTATTTATTTACTTTTCTGAGACAGGGTCTGGCTCTTGCCCAGGCTGGAGTGCAGTGGCACAATTTCACTGCAAACTCCGCCTCCTGAGCTCAAGCCATTCTCCCACTTCAGCCTCCAGGATTGCTGGGACGACAGGTGCGTTCTAACACCTCTGGCTAATTTTTGTATTTTTAGTAGAGATGGTTTCACTATGTTGCCCAGTCTGGTCTTCAACTCCTGACCTCAAGTGATTCCTCTGCATCAGCCTCCCAGAGTGCTGGGAGTACAGACATGAACCACTGTGCCTGGCATTTACCTTGTTTTTCAAAGTAATTACCTCCCTAGACAGTATAATAAAAAGTACTAGCAAATATTTTTAATATTTAGTATGTTTTGGCCAGGTGCAGGAAAGAAGGCTGAGACAGGAGAGTCACTTGAACTAGGGAGATGGAGGTTTCAGTGAGCCAAGATCATGCCACTGCACTCCAGCCTGGCGGACAGAGAGAGACTGCCTCAAAAACAAACAGAACTTAGTATGTCCTAAGTGGGGAGGGAGAGTTGAAAATGTTTGTTGCTTGACCAAATGGCATTACTCTTGCAGCTAGGGCTGGGCCACAGGAGTGCTGTTCTGAGAGGAGTTAAGTAATTCCCTAAACTTAGCTGCTGTTAGAGAAGGTGGGAAGACCTCTGAGGTAATTCATAAAGGCCTTGTGGCTCTTGGTGAAGCAGTCTGACATTGTCAGTGTCCTGTAGGGACAACCATTCAGCCTCATGTGTGGTGCTGGACACAGCCAGAGGTCTTAGCTTGTAATCTGTGCAAGTGGATGGAATCCTGCTGCAATAGTGGTCATGGCTCCACTCTCAGGACTGCAAAAGGCTTTCAGTTAAATACCCAGGTGAAGCCCATCTACAGCAGCCCTGAAGGAAAGGCCAAACAAGGACTCGCCTGTCCCTCTTTGTGCTTTTGTACCTTGCTGTTGACACTGCTTGCACCCTTGTGACTGATTCCAGTAGAACTTAGTTGAAATTTGCCTTTGTGAAACCCTTCCCTGATCTGGCTTTTGCTGTTATGGACTGATTTGTGTCCCCCAAAATTCTTATGTTGAAGCCCAAAACTCCAACACGACTGTATTTGGAGATAGGGCCTTTAAGGAGGATTTTGGTGCTAGCTTGGCTCTTCTCACGGACCCTATTGCCTTTCCTGGCTGGATCGATCTCTCTGCAGCTCCATCTTTCCTACTTCCAGTTGGGCCTTGATGAATGAGGAGAGATTTGCTTACTTGTGGCTCTCCTGAATGTAATTCAAGCCAAGGCTATCACTACCTCTCTCGGTTCTTTCCAATGTTAAATAGGGTTTGGCAGAGGCGGGCAAGGAGAGGCATTGAATATGCAGATAGGGGTACATACTGCCCTCAGGGACTCCTGCCACCACCCCACCACACTGCCAGCTCTCCCATCCTCTACCGGACCAGTGATCCCAAAGTAATTGCATGTTTTCTGAAGGAGAGTAGGAGGCTCAGGCCAAAGCAGCCAAGGCTGAGGGCCAGGAATCACAGGAAAGCTCGAGTCGTTTTCTGTCAGGGCTTCAGATACAAAATCTGAGGTGATTCTTCTGCCTCAGCCTCCCAAGTAGCTGGGACTACAGGCACCTGCCACCCCACCCAGCTAATTTCTGTATTTTTAGTAGAGACGGTTTCACTATGTTGGCCAGGCTGGTCTCGAACTCCTGACCTTGTGATCCACTTGCCTCGGCCTCCCAAAGTGCTGGAATTAACAGGCGTGAGCCACCATGCTGGCCTTTATTTTTATTTTATTTTTTTATCTGAAACAGAGTCTTGCTCTGTGGCCCATCCTGGGGTGCAGTGGCTCAATCTCAGCTTATTGCCACGTCTGCCTCCCAGGCAAGTGATTGTTGTGCCTCAGCCTCAAGAAGCTGGGGCTGCAGGCACATGCCACCATACCCAGCTAATTTTTGTTATTTGATAGAGATGGGGTTTCACCATATTGGTCAGGCTGGTCTTGAACTCCTGGCCTCAAGTGATCCACCCACCTTGGCCTCCCAAAGTGCTGGGATTAAAACTATGACCCACTATGCCCATCCTGTTTTTATTTTAACTTGTGAAAATTACATGTGTTCCAAATGACATCTTTTAAAAACAAGTTAGTCTGTTCATAAATATGGTAAAAATTCAAGAGTATAGAAAAGAAAATCAGCCCCTCTCCCACTGCCGAGCTCACCCTTTGCAGAGGCGTTCTCCATTGTTTCTTGTGTATTCTTATAGAGGTACAGTCTGTGTATACACAACTGAGTGTGTGTGTATTTTTATCTTTTCCCAGATGCTATTACCTTAAGTATGACAATACTGGCAGCTTAATGCACGATTTTTTCAGAAGCCATTTTAGAAAGAGTAGGCCTGCCCTCTCAGGATCACTTCACCACAACAGGATTTTAGGAAAGACCCCCACCCGTCCACAGCAAATGAGGCATTGTATCTGCAAGCAAAAGAAGAAACTGGCCAAAATAAGTCGCATAGAACTTTACTGGAAGGATCTCAGGTAACTCAGAGAGTCCACGAGAAGCCTGGAAAACTCAGCTTTGAAATGAGCTCTGGGAAGGCTGGTGTCAGGGAATGCAGCCAAGGTCATAGCTGAAAAGCAGCCTGGTTTAGGGTGTTGTCATCACCAGACTCCCAGTGAATGATTTTTCAGCTGTCCCTTTTTTTGTGTGACTCTGAGGTTCAAAGTTCTGGGCATGAGCATGTGATTGGCCAAGCCTGGTGTCTGACCCAGCTGCTGAAAAAGATTAGCTTTGGCTTCCACAGTGGAAATGAGGCCCAGCCCACTGCCATACTCACTGAATGCCCCTCTCCCCCAACTAGGCAAGGTGTTGATGCTGGGTGGCCAAAACCATGTTATGAAATTGTCCTTAGACCCACTGGTAGAAATGGCTGTTGGCAACATGAAAGACAAGAGCCGAAGCCTTTCACCTAGACTTATCAAAGGTTACCATCAGACTGAAGAGTTAGGTTCTAGTCATTAGGTTTCCTGGCAGCTGGTGACAGATTGGGAGCTGCTGAACTCATCAGCTTGCCCATCAGGCAAGGAGGAGAACCCAGAGTGTGAGCCAGAGTCAGGGATGAAAACACCACTGTTAGAGAACCAGGAGAAGCACAGTAATGTGTGCTGAGAAGACAGTGGATAAAGGGTTTTTTGGGGAGTTTGACTCCCAGACAGACTGGGCTTGCAAGGCTGCTGAAACCCACAGCAGAATGTGATAATCTGGAGCCTGCTACCCACATCTGTGACCTCACCCATAAGGGGAGGGCCAAGAAATTTCAGCCACAGACCCCACCCAACTCACCACCTTCAGTCAGCCATTCACACTCCTACCTGGGAAATTAGGGAAAGACTATGAGGATGTCAGTGCTGCTGTGGTGATGAGGTGAGTGGGGACACCTTCCTCTGCAGTGCTTTACTAAGGAGACTTGAGATGTGGGGAGAAGCTGAACATTGCAATCAGAGACCTGGGATCAAATCTTGGCACCAGCACTGATTCAGTGAGTGGATGACCTTGGACCTTTCTGATCCTCGGTTATCTCACAGAGCTGTTGTGGGAGTCAAAGGAGATGTAACTATCAGTATGTTTCTGTGTTTCTTCTCTAGTGTTCCTTGGCTAGTATATTCCCTCTGTTTGGAGACATCATAACAGTTAAGAGCCCAAGTCTGGGTAGGTGCAGTGGCTCACACCTGTAATCCCAGCACTTTGAGAGGCCTGGGCTGGTGGATCCATAGAGGCCAGAAGTTGGAGACCAGCCTGGACAACATGGTGAAACCCCGTCTCTACTAAAAATATAAAAATTAGCCAGGCAAGGTTTGGTGGCACATGCCTGTAATCTCAGCTACTTGGGAGGCTGAGGCATGAGAATTGTTTGAACCCAGGAGGTGGAGGTTGCAGTGAGCCAAGATCATGTCACTGCACTCCCGCCTGGGTGACAGAGTGATACTGTGTCAAAAAATAAAAAATAAGACAACACTCATTGTAGAAAACTTGGACAATAAAGGAAAACACGGCTAAGAGAAAAATAAAAAAGAGCCCAGCTCTTTAAGCCTGACAGTTTGGATTCAGCACCAGGTATACAACTTAGCAATATGAGTGCAAGCACATCCATTACCTCTTCGTGGCTCCCTTTTTTGGTCCTCTGCATGTAGAGTGCTTAGCACAATGCCTGCCCTACCATAGCAAGTGCCCAGTAAGTGCTAGCTGTTACTATTACCACTACTTAGGCAGATCCTCTTGGATTTTAATAGCTAAATTCATGATAATGGATTCTGCCCATCCCAAACTGCATGTGCCCTGACTACAGCTGCCACACTTTCTGCTTCTGCTGAAAAGTGGGCATAGCTGGGCAGATAATCAATATCCACATTTTAAAATGAATTTGGCCGTTTACTGTGCCTTGTTCCATTTTCCATCTTGAATATTTCTTTTTGCTGTTGTTTTTGAGACAAAGCTCACTCTCACCTAGGCTGGAGTGCAGTGGCACGATCTTGGTTCACTGCAACCTCCGCCTCCCAGGTTCAAGCAGTTCTTGTGCCTCAGCCTCCCGAGTAGCTGGGATTATAGGCATGTGCCACTACACTACATCCAGCTAATTTTTGTATTTTTAGTAGACACAGGGTTTCGCAATGTTGGTCAGGCTGGTCTTGAACTCCCAACCTCTGATGATCTGCCCACCTCTTCCTCCCAAAGTGCTGGGATTACAGGCGTCCCTCTAGTGATTCTGAGATGTGATGTTGCTATGTATAAATGCAGCCGTTGTACTTCAAAGTAGGGCCTGCCAACATAAGAGTTGGAAAACATTTAAGTATAGAAAGTGAATATTTTCAACCTCAAAGACTGTTTTTCTGGCCGGGCGTGGTAGCTCACGCCTGTAATCCAAGCACTTTGGAGGCCAAGGCGGGCGGATCACCTGAGGTCGGGAGTTCAAGACCAGCCTGACCAACATGGTGAAACCCCGTCTTTAAAAAAAAAAAAAAAAA
>CAUYQU010061966.1:0-49385 GCA_963574635.1 Cheracebus regulus | reverse complement strand
GTTCTCATTGTTCAACTCCCACTTATGAGTGAGGACATGCAGTGTTCGGTTTTCTGTTCTTGTGTTAGTTTGCTGACAATGATGGTTTCCAGCTTCATCCATGTCCCTGCAAAGGACATGAACTCATCCTTTTTTATGGCTACATAGTATTCCATGGTATATATGTGCCACATTTTCTTATCAATTCTATTATTGATGGGCATTTGGGTTGGTTCCAAGTCTTTGCTATTGTAAACAGTACCTCAGTGAACATATGTGTGCCTGGGTCTTTGTAATTGAATGTTTTATAATCCTTTGGGTATATATCCAGTAATGGGATTGCTGGATCAAATGGTATTTCTTACTCTATAGTATGTGTTTTTAACCACCATGCTCCTTAAATATAAGGAATATAATTTGTTTCTTTCCAAGGCATGGTATGTAGGATATTCTCATGCAAAATGAAGAGAAGTTATAAGACTTGCTCCAAAGTTGGTGTACAGAACCAAGGCTGACCACAGATGTATGTGTATTTCAGTGTGTGTGTGTGTATTTGTATGTGTGTCTGTATTTGAATAGGCACAATTTAAAAGGTATAACAATCATAGGAAGAGAGAAAAGACAAAACTTACTTCTGAACATCAAGATTATATAGAAGAACTTCAAAGGAAGCATTTGACCTTAAGCTTAATTAAGTGAAGTTCTAGTGTGATATTTCAAGCTGAAAGTAGGCAATGGATAGTAACAAGGAAATAATTGTGGTTTGCACAAAGATCAAAGTTAGAAGTCAAAACCCTGCATTGTATTAGGTTGGTGCAAATGTAGTTGCATTTTTTTTTTGCCATGAAAAGTAATTGCAGGCTTGGCAAGGTGGCTCATGCTTGTAATCCCATCATTTTGGGAGGCTGAGGTGGGTGGATCACCTGAGGTCAAGAGTTAGAGACCAGCCTGGTAAACATGATGAAACCCCATCTCTACTAAAAATACATAAAATTAGCTGGGTTTGGTGGTGGTCACTTGTAATCCCAGCTACTCAGGAGGCTGAGGAAGGAGAATCACTTGAACCCAGGAGGCAGAGGTTGCAGGGAGCTGAGATTGTGCCACTGCACTCCAACCTGAGCAACAAGAGTGAAACTCCATCTCAAAAAAAAAAAAAAAAGTAATTGCAAAAATTTCAATACTGTTTGCAGCAACTGAATAGTTTCAAATCTGCTATTTAGTAGGTACGTATGGCCTTGGTCAAGTTTCTTAAACACATTTAGGCCTAATTTTCATGCATGTACAATATAAACATTAAGTAATGTACATTTAAATTTTACTAAGCCAGTCATAAAAAGGTGGTTAATAGGGACATTTGTCAGGACAGTTGAGAAATACATAGTAATAGTGGAGATGTCAGCTTTTAGTGTCCTTTATATTAAAATTTATATACATGCATAACTTATCTTACTCAATTTTACTATATTAATTTATTCATAGAGAATTAAAACAAGAATACTTCGTGTGTTTGTTTTGTAACTTTGCCGCGTCTACATGTTCCACAGCTTTGAGTTTCAGAATTTTCCCTTTATTAACCTCCCCACTATGTCAAAACCCTATCTCATCCTAGATAATATAAAAACACATCAATGATAATGTCAACTGTCATTTATTTGATGCAATTTTTAGGCTTCCCAGCACTGTGTTACCCTCTGTCCCCTACATAATTTCATCTGATGCTCAGTCTTATGACATATTTAGTAGAACCATTTTACAGATGAGAAAGCGAAAGATTGAGGAGGTTAATCAATAATCCAAGGTGAAAGAGCTAATCAGTAGTGTAGGGCAAATTCAGGACTAATTCCTAAGACTCTGCTTTTAATCACTATGTCCCCAGATGACTGTTTGACCTACCAAGTTGAGATAGTAGTTTGAGAGACCATTGCAAACAATTGGCAATGGCTTATAATGTGTCACCCTCCCATATAGTATCTCCATGGATTTTCAGAAATCTCAGGGGTTTCAATATCTTAGAGAAGTGTTTCCCTCACTTCAGTCATTTACACAGTATCTCCATAATTCATGTCATAATTGAATACCACTTCTACTAATATCTAATATATTATTCTTTAAACTGTTTGCTTATTTTACATAAGTTATATAATTACTAAATTTAAAAACAATGCTACTTGTCATAAAATATAACTGTAAAATTAGATATATCATCATTTTGAAAGTTTGTCCTTGGACCACCTAAAATAATCTGACATACCAGAAGGATATGCTTGCAACAAGTTGAGATTACCTTAACCAGAAGAAGGAAATGCTGAGGAACATCTTGTACTACAACCTTAACAAGCGGGCAAGAGGGTACCTTCTCCTGGGCCTCAAATTAACACAAAAGCACAAAACAGAAATTTATGAAACATGTGTCTTCATAGTAGAATGATTTCCAATCCTTTGGGTATATATCCAGTAGTAGGATTGCTGGGTCAAATGATATTTCCAGTTCTAGATCCCTGAGGAATCACCACACTGTCTTCTACAATGGTTGAACTAATTTACACTCCCACCAGCAGTGTAAAACCGTTCCTGTTTCTCCACATCCTCTCCAGCATCTGTTGTTTCCTGACTCCTTAATGATCACCATTCTAACTGACGTAACAAACCTGCACATTCTGGACATGTATCCCAGAACTTAAGTATAATTTTTAAAAAATAAATAAAATAAAAATTTAAAAAACTCATTTGTTTTTCTGATTAAGTTCACAAAAAAACTGGAATGCTAAAAAGAATTATTAAAAACAAATAAATTGTGTCACTCAGGAACCAGCACTCAGTGCTAGCTTGGTAACACCTGTGACTCCGGACATTTGCTATTTTCTCTACTTTTCTTGCCCTCTGTCCTCAAAACAAAAGGCCATTACATGTAAATACTGAGGAGGTTATTGGAATGTGCAACTACTAAATTTGGAGACAGACATTGCTGTGGAGTACAGGAAGACTGAAGCAGAGAAAGCAGTTACATAAGAGACAAACATATATTTACTAACAAATCCCTCCTGTTAGCATAAATGCAAGAGATCATTGAACAACAAAGTATGTACTTATATTCCTCACAAAAGATGTACAGGGCAAGTGGAAACCATTTTATAACATTAAACATCTCATATAAATATATATATAAGTGAGTCTACTCTAGACATAATATGTGAAGTGTAATACTCATGATTTATACTGGCAAACATATAGATGGTGAATGCTGCAATGGTGAAGATTTTATTTTCCTAAGGATAAATTAAAATTTTTAAATGTTAAATTAAAATCCAACTCATAGTTTTTAGGTATTTTTAAATTTTATTTTATTGTGGTAAGAACACTTTAGATAAGATCTACTTTCCTAATACATTTTTAAGTGTACATTATTATTGACTACAGGTACAATGTTGTGCAGCAGATATCTAGGGCTTATTGATGTTGCTTAACTGAAACTTTATGCCCATTGATTAACACCCCATTTCCCCTTTCTTCCAGCCCCTGGCAAACACTATTTCATTCACTGATGCTATAAACTTGACTACTTTACATACTTCACATAAGCACAATCATGCAACATTTGTCTTTCTCTGAATGATTTATTTCACTTAAGATAATGTCCTCATAGATCACATTTTCTTCATCAATAAATCTACTGATGGGCATTTAGGTTGCTTTCACATCTTGGCTATGGAGGACAATGCTGCAACGAACATGACAGTGCAGATATCTCTTGGACACAGTGATTTCATTTCCTTTGGTTATCTTCTAGAAGTGGGATTACTGGATCATATGGTAGCCCCAGTTTTAATTCTTTGGAAACCTCCTTACTGTTTTCCGAAATAACAGCATCAGTTATCACTCCCACGCACATTGTACAAGGATTTCAATTTCTCAACATACTAACACTTGTTGTCTTTAAAACAAGCAAAAACACATACTAACTGTTTGGAGAGTTGTGATGTAATATCTCATCGGGGTTGTGATATACGTTTCCTAATGACTAGTGATGTTCAACACCCTTTCATATATATTTTTGCTATTTGTATGTCTCCTTTGAACAAATGTCCATTCAAGTCATCAACCCAGTTTTTAATTTAAGTTACTAGCTTTTTTGATATTGAGCTAAAAGTGCCCCTTATATGTTTTAGATATTCACTCCTCATCAGAGATGAGGTTTGTACACATTTTCTCTCATTCCATAGATTGCCTTTTCACTTTGATGGTTTCCTATGCAGTGCAGAAACCTTTCCCTTTGATGTAATTTCACTTGTTTGCTATCATTTATGTTGCCTGTGCCTTTGATGTCATGTTCAATAAACCACTGCCTAGATTAATGTCATAAAGCTTTCTCCCTATGTTTTCTTCTAGGAGTTTTATTAATTCAGGTCTTACATTTACATATTTAATCATTTTTGAATTCATTTCTGTGTATGCAGCAAGATAAGGGTCCTCTGTTATTCTTTGCATGCTGATATCCAGTTTCTTGGCACCATTTGTTGAAATACTATCCTTTCCCTATTGGGTATTCTTGGCACTATTTGTTGAAGATCAATCAAGTGTATGTGCAAGGGTCTATTTTTTGGCTCTTTTTCTCTATTGGTCTATATGTCTATTTGTATACCAGTGCAATACTGTTTTGATTACTATAGCTTACTTAGTAATGCATATTTCAACAAGGAAAAATGATGTCTCAAGCTTTGTTCTTCTTTCTCAAGGTTGATTTGGCTATTTTAAGTCTTTTGTAGTTCCATAGCAATTGTATATGCATTATGTCTACTTCCGTAAAAAATGCCACTGGCAATTTTGATTGAGATTGCATGGAATCTGTAGATCACTTTGAGTAGTATACACATTTTAGCAATACAGGCATACCTTATTTTATGGTGTTTCACAATATTGCATTTTTTACAAATTGAAAGCTTGTGTCAGCCCTGAGTTAAGTAAGTCTATAGGCATCATTTTTCCAACTGCATGTGCTCACTTTATGTTTCTGTGTCACATTTAGCTAATTCTTATAATATTTCAAACTTTTTCATTACTATTATATCTGTAATGGTGATGAGTGTCCTTTGATGTTATTATTGTAATTATTTTGGGGTGCCACAAACCACATCAACAAAAGACAGTACATTTAATCTATAAATGTACATGTTCTGACTGTTCCATCAACCAGTCATTTCCTCATCCCTAGTCCTCATTATTCTCTGAGACAAAATAATGTTGAAGTTAGGACAATTTGTAGCCCTTCAAGGAATTCTATGTGTTCAAGTGAAAGAAAAAAGCCACACATTTCTCACTTTAAATCAAATGCTAGAAATGATTAAGCTTAGAGAGGAAAACAGGTCAAAAGCCAAGATCATCTGGAAGCTAGGCTTCTTGTGCCAAACTGTTAGCCAAGTTGTGAATACAAATGGAAAGTTTGAAGAAAAGTAAAAGTGCAACTGCAGCAAGCACATGAATGCCAAGAAAGCAAAACAGCCTACTGCTAATAAGAAGACCATTTCAGTGGAGTGGATATATCATAACAGCCACCAACTTTCCTTAAGCCAAAGCCTAATCGAGAGCAAGGGCTTAACTCTTTTTAATTCTGTGAAAGAGGAAAAAGCAGGAATCTGCAGAAGAAAAGTATGAAGCTAGCAGAGATTGGTTCATGTAGAACCAAGCCATCATGGTAACATAAAAGTGCATGGTGAAGTAGCAAGTGCTGATGTACAAAAGCTGCAGAAAGTTATCTAGAAGATCTAGCTAAGATAATTGATGAAGTCGAGTACACTAAACAATAGACTTTAAGTGTACAGCAAATAAGGATTAACTTACATAATCACAAGGTCCAACAATAGGCTGTCTGCAAGCTAAGGAGCAAAAAGAGCCCATCCGAGTACCAAAACTAAGGAACTTGGAGTCTAATATTCGAAGGCAGGAAGCATCCAGCATGGGAGAAAGATGCAGCCTGGGAGGCTAGGCCCACTCACCTTTTCATGTTTTTCTGCATGCTTTATATTTGCTGGAAGTTGATTAGATTGTGCCCACCAGATTAAGGGTGGATCTGCATTCCACAGCCCACTGATGAAAATGTTTTTCTCTTTTGGGCAATACCCATACAGACACAGCCAAGATAAATATGCTGCATCCCTCAATCCAATCAAGTTGACACTCAGTATTAATGATCACAGTGAATTTTTGGTTGAAGAAAGTACTCATTTAACGTTCTGAAAAGCTTAGGGTCCTTAGTAATTATGATAAATCTACTCTGCCTATGGTCAATAATTGAAGCAACAAAGCTTAGATGATAGCACATCTCTTTATGTCACGGGTTGCTGACTACTTGAAGCTCACTGTTGAGAGTGACTGTTCAGAAAAAAAGATGACTTTCAAAGTATTACTGCTCATTGATAGTGCACCTAGTCACCCATAAGCTCTGATGGAGATGTAAAAAAACATTATTTTTTTTCATGCCTGCCAACACAACATGCATTCTGCAACTCATAGAATGAATTGAAGTGCAATCTCAAATTTCAAGTCTTGGTATTCAAGAAATACATTTTGTAAGGCTCTAGCTGCCATAGTAGTGATTTCTCTGATGCATCTGGGCAAAGTAAATTGAAAACTTTCTGGAAATGATTCACCACTTCAGATGCCATTAAGAGTATTTATGACTCATGGGAGGAACATTAACAGAAATTTGGAAGAAGATGATTCCAATCCTGATAAATGTCTTTGAGGGGTCAATGATCTTAGTGGAGAAAGTCACTGCACATGTTGTGGAAACAGCAAGAGAGCTAGAATTGGAAGTGGATCCTTAAGATGTGACAGAATTGCTATAATGTCATAAGAAAATGCCAATGGATGAGGAATTGCTTCTTATGGATGAGCAAATGAATTCATTTCCTGAGATGAAACCTACTCCTGCTGAAGATGTTGTGAATTTGTGGAAATAACAACACGGAATTTAGAACATCACATAAACTTAGCTGATAAAGCAGAAGCAGGATTTCAAAGGATTGACTCCAATATTGAAATAAGTTCTACTGTGGGTAAAATGCTATCAAATACCATCACATGTTAGAGAGAAATATTTTGTGAAATGTTGAGTCAATTGATGTGACAGACTTTACTGTTTTCCTATATTAAGATATTGTCACAGCTACCCCTGCCTCCTTTATCAGCCAGTCAGCAGGCCATTGAAATTGAGACAAGACCCTCCACCAGCAAGCAGATTATAGCATGCTGAAGGCTGAAATAATCATTAACATTTTTTAGCAATAATATATTTTAAAAATAAGATATGTACATTTCTTTTATAGATATAATGCTGTTGCCCACTTAGTAGGCCAGAGTGTAATGTAAACATAACTTTTACATTCACTGGGTAACCAAAAAATTTTAATGACTTTTATTATTGCACTATACACTTCATTGAGGTCTGTCTGCAACCCAACCTGTGATATCACTGATGTGTTCCTGCCTTCCCATCTAATCTGCTTTTACTGATACAACCGGCTTTGTGTTAAATATTTGTCACTTTATAGCAAGCATTTCTATGGACAGGCAGCTTAGGTAGATTCCTAGAAACTCTCAATCTATGCTTGAGTTGGTCTTGCCACACTTTATCTTTTTAATGGTAAAGCTGTTTTTGAGGTGTTGTAGTATTCAACTGGCAGTATCTCTATTGTATGCCTGTATTAGGTCTTCCTGTCCATGAACACCGGATGTAGTTCCATTGTTTGCACCTTCTTTACTTTTTCATTAGTGTGTTGTGACTTTTCAGTGTACAAATTTTTCCCGTCTTTTGTTAAATATATTCCTAAGTGTTTTATTCTTTCTGATACTTTTGTAAATGATATTGCATATTTAATATCTTTTTTAGATTGATAATTATCATTGTATAGAGTTGCAACTGATACATGCTGGATTTATATCTGAGACTTAGCTAAATTTGTCTATTTGTTCTAATATTTTTATGAAGATTTTAACGTTTTCTAAGTATAAGTTTATGTGTTCTGCAAACAATACATTTGACGTTTTTCTCTCTAATTTAGATGCCCTTTTTTCTCTGTTCTGACAAACGTTAATGTGGTGTTTTTTATTTTTTTAATATGTTTTAATGGTTTTGTCTTAATATATACCTTTCTTCATTATAATTTTTTAATTTTAATACTTTTGAATAACTTAGAGATAAAGTTTTTAAACCACAATTTAATTTTTACACACATAAATAGGCTTATTTACATTTTATATTGCACTTTGTATAATTTGAATATCATTCTATATTTTAGTTATTGAAAGTGTTAACTTCAAATAAACATAAATTATGTAAAATTAAATTATGATTCATTATATTAATAAATAACGCCTGAATAATAATTTTATAGAAAAAATATATAATGATTCAAGAATTATGCATGATTTGCTAGCATCATAAGGGCAAAATCAAATTCACACCTAACAATGTTAACATTAAATTTAAATGGAATCAATGCCCCAATCAAAAGACACAGACTGGCAAAGTAGATAAAAGCCAAGACTCATCAGTGTGCTGTATTCAGGAGACCCATCTCACATGCAAAGACAAGCACAGGCAAAAAATAAAGGAGTGGAGGAAGATTTACCAAGGAAATGGAGAGGAAAAGAAAGCAGGGGTTGCAATCCTAGTCTCTGATAATCCTAGTCTCTGATATATATCATTATACATAGATATAGATATAGTGATATAGTGTAATATATAGTGATTTATGAATTATGTATAATTTTACTCATTAGTACCCAGACATAGGAAATTCATTAAAAAAATCAAACAGAAATTTGCAATAATTGAACTCAAGATAATTTTAATTGTTGCAAATATAATAATTTGCAATAATTAAACTCAAATTATATTTGATATTTTGTAAACTTCTAGTCACATTAAAAATTATAGCATTGTCCATGCTTCCATGCTTTTTTATACTGTCAAAGAAAGAATTTTGAACATATTTAACAATTTTATTGACTGATATTTTTAAAATATGTGTTTGTTTCCATTTTTACTTTCTTCCCAACATAGAAAAATTTAGAGGCATGCCTTGAGACATCAGATACTGGGCCAGAAAACAATGGTAAGATTATTTGAACATACTACTCTGCACATTTCAGTATTTGATGATTGTGCATCTGATTGGCCTATATATAAAATTATTCGAATAAATAGTCAAAAATGCTTTGGCCATGTATTGTTTTAGCAGTTTTTCTGATATCTTTCTCCCTATATCTCTCCTCTTCTTTTATTCAAGGCAATCATTCATTATTCTTTCACTGACTCTTTTTTCCAACAAACTCAAGCCTGTTTCAGACCATATACATTCATTGTGTAAACTCTAAGAAGTTCTAGTCCAGTAACCCAGGATACATAGTATCCACCTAACATTTCTTCTAATTTATTTTCTTATCATATTTGGGCATTTCCCTGATTTCTATGTTATTTATCATTTTCTATAATTGGGTCTCTGACTTATTTTCTGTTCTTGAGTGGTAACTATGGTAACTTGCCCAGTACACCAATTTCTGAGACAGCTCTTCACTTGCTATTATTGATCTTTCAAATGACTAGACTTCTTACCCCTGGTCCCCAGCCTAATTATTTTTGTCTGCTTTCTGAGATCAATTTTTTTGATACTGACTTATTTGTTGTGTCTTCTCAGATTTCATATGGTACAATCATTGTACTCCAATTATCAGCATGCTACATTTCAATGAATCCATTCTTCTACTCTTTTCTATTCATGCATAACAAGCCACTCAAAATTAGGAAACTAAGCAATAACCATTTATTTCTTCTTGATTCAGCAGGTTGAATATTTTGGCAGGTCACAGTTGAAGCTGGTCATTTCTGCTGCAGTTGGCACTGGCTGTGTTCAGTTAGCTATGCTGTCAGTTAGCATATCAGCTACAGCCTGGCTGGTCCTGAATGGTCTAATTTACCCATATCCACCTTAGCTGTGATGGCCAAAATATCAAGTCCTCTCTCTCCATGTGTTTATTTTCACCACAAACTTTCTTATCCTCAGGAAGGCTACAACAGGCTTGTTTACAAATTGACAGTCCTCTTAGAGAGAAAGTAGAAATTTCAGGCATCTTGAGGCTTATATTCAGAATTCTCATAATTATCTTTCCATCGTCTTTTATTAATCAAAGAGGTCATTTGATTGGAAGCTTGAAAAATAAGCTCCATCACCTTGAGGTAAATAATAAAAACATTTGTGACCATGTTTATTCTACAACATCATTAATCAGTACATTGTCAAGTTATATCCTTTACTGCCAGGTTCGATTTCTTATCACTATTTATCCCCATATTGCTGGGTATAACAAACTGAAAGATGGGGAATTTAACTGCAGACTGCCTATAAAAGAGTAAAAAGCAATTCTCCCATTAGTTTCTCAGGAGAGAAAGCAGAAGTTTATATACTGGATTCCAAAAACTTAATTTGCCCCAGAAGTGAGATCAAAATATTTATTTTTTAAAGGCTGAGTTCATGCAGAATTAAAAGTGAAATTATCATAAAAGATAGAACTAGAAGGGCTGAGAAGAGTATAGATAGACCCATGCAAGAAGGATATGGAGCAGAATCTTTCCCCTTAAACAACTCAAATGTGTTTTTTAATATTAATTATTTAATGTTTCATTGTTCATTTCATTTCTCAGTTTACTATATTTTAAAACTTTTAGCTTTGAGAAATTCCATATTTGCATACAGTTTCAAGAAACAATACCAAGAGAGCACTTATACTACTCGATCAGTTTTGCCCAATGGTAACATATTGAATAAATGTAGTGCCAGATAGTAATGAGAAAATGAATATTTATTATTTAGATGTGACCAGTTTTACAAGTAGTTATTTGGGTGTGTATGTGTATATGTGCTTAATTCAGTGCAGTTGTGTTACACAGGTAATTTCCTGTGACCACCATCACAGTCAAGATACAGAGATCTATACAATATTATTCAACCATAAAGAGGAATGAAGTATTAACACATGCTGCACCATGGATAATCCTTGATTTCATTAGGCTAAGTAAAATAAGCTGGACACAAATATGCCACATATCACACGATTCCAATTACAGAAAATGTCCAGAATAATCAAATGTATAGAGACAGAAGTAGATTAGTTATTGCCTATGGTTGAGGGTCAGATGTATGTGAGAAATGGAAAGTGACTGATAACGTGTATCCTGTTTCCTTTGGTGGTTATGAAGATGTTCTTAAATTGTGGTTATGGGTGCACAATTCTGTGAATATACTAAAACCACCAAGGCTTAGGAGGTGGAGCAAGATGGCATAATATGAAGCTCCACTGATTGCCATCCACACAAGGACACCAAGTTAACAACTATCTACAAAGAAAGTACACCTTCATAAGAACCAAAAACCAGATTAGCACTCATGGTACCTAATTTTAACTTAATATAACTGAAATAGGCCCTGAAGATATAGCAAAAAACAGTCCTCAATTGACAACTTCCCCTCTCCCCTACCCGCTGGCAGTGTAGCGTGGTGCAGAGAGTATCTATGTTTGCTGAGGAAAGGGGAAAACAGCAATTTTGACATATTAAATTCAGTGCTGTCTTGTTAGAGCAAAAACGACAACTGGACCAAACTCAGCAGACACCAGTCCACTGAGGGAAGATTTTAACCAGCCCTGGCTAGAGGGGAATCACTAATTCCGTCCGTGTAAACTTGACTTTCAGCAAACCTTGCCACTAAGGGCTACAACACCTTATGTCTCTAAGTGAAGGTGAAAGGCAGTCTAGGTCATAAGGATTGTAACTCTTAGGTGAGTCCTAGTGCTAAACTAGGCAAAGAGAAAGTGGACTAGGGGAGCATGTGACATACGGAGACACCAGCTGAAGCAGCCAAGAGAGTACTGGCATTAACACTCCTCCAGCCCCAGACTGGAGATCTCCTGGCTAGAAAAAAAAAAAAAAAAAAAAAAAAGTCCTTTTTTCTTCTTGAGGAGAAGAAAGAAAAAAGTGTGCAGAACTTTTTCTTGAATGTAGAATACGAGGTCAGACACAGCAGAAAGGGTACGATTTAGAGTTGTGAGACCCTAGTTCAAGGCCCTAGTTCCTAGATGGCATTTCTAGTCACATCCTGGGACAGAAAGAAACCTGCTACTTTGAAGAAAATAACTCAGTCCTGGCAGCGTTTATCACCTGCTAACTGAAGAGCCTTGGGTTCTGAATAATCAGCAGCAATGCCCAGGTACTATATTGAGGACCTTGGGTGAGCCTCTGAGACTTTCTGGCTTTAGGCAAGTCTCAGCAAATTAGCAACTGTGGTTGCTGTCAGGTAAAACTGCTTCTATTTGAGAAAAGGAAAGGAAAATGTAAAAGGGACTATGCCTTGCACCCTAGGTACCAGCACAGCTACAGGGGGCTAGAGCACTAAGAAAGCTCTTTGGATCCCCAGTTCCAAGACTTGGCTCTTGGATGGCACTTCTGAACCAGCCTCCAGAGGAGAACCCACTTCCCTGAAGGGTGAGTCCTAGGAAATGCAACATTTACAGCAAGTTAACTTAAGAGACCTCGAGCCTTAAGGGAACATTGGTGGTAGTCTGGCACTACTATTTGTAGCCAGAAATGGTGGTGGCTATGGGATGAGTTTCCATTGCCTTTGAAAAAGAGAGGGAAGAGTGGGGAAGAATGCATCTTCTTTGAGTACCAGCTTAACTTCAATACAATAAAACATCAAGTAGACATTTAAGGTTTTTTACTGTAGTTCTTGAGTCCTGTGTGGCACTTCTGGAGCCATTTGGGGTCTGGGGGATAAAGCTATCCTAAAGCAAAAGATGCAGGTCTTGCTGGCTTTGATACTTGCTGATTGCAGAACCCCAAGGCCTTGAGAAAACAAGCAGTAGCCAGGAATTGCTTACACCAGGCCTTGGCCAAAACCCAGTGCTGTTCTGGCTTCAGGTCTGACTGAATGCAGTCTTGTGGTGGCCAAAGGGGAGCTTGTTTCACTCCACCTTCCGCTTTAGGTGGCTTAGAACACAAAGAGAGACTCTGAATGTTTGGGAGGAAGTAAGGGAAGAGAACAAGAGTCTCTATTTGGTAATCTAGATAATTCTCCCAGATATTGTCCAAGACCATCAAGTCAGTATCTCTACAAGTCTGCAAGAACCACAGCATTACTGGGCTTTGGGTGCCCTCTAAGGCAGAAGCAGTTTACATTACAACACCCACATCCTTTCAAATGTTTGGAAAGCCTTCCCAAGTAAGATGGCTGCAAATAAGCCCAGATAGTAAAGACTACAATAAATACCTAACTCATCAATACCTAGACACCAAAGAACATCTTTTCTCATAAAAACCATCCAGTAAAACATGACTTCACCAAATAAACTAAATATAGCATCAGGGATCAATGCTATAGAAACAGAGATATGTGAACTTTCAAATAGAGAATTCAAAATAGCTGTGTTGAGAAAACTCAAAGAAATACAAGACAATAAAGAGAAGACATTCAATCTTTTTTAGCAAAAATTTTGAAATAATTATTTTAAAATTAAACAGAAATTCTGGATCTGAAAACTGAAATTATCATACTGAATAATTCATCAGAGTCCTTTAATAGAACTGAAAAAGAAAGAATTCGGGAGCATGAAGAAAGGGTATTTGAAAATATGCAGTCAGAAAAAAAAAAAACCAAAGAAAAAAATAAAAATAATGAGTCACACCTACAGAATCTAGAATATAGCCTCAAAATGACAAATCTAAGAATCATTGGCCTTTTAAAAAAGGTAGAAAAATTGACAGGGGTAGAAAGTTTATTCAAAGAATAATAACAGAGAGCTTCTGAAACTTAGAGAGAGATATCAAAACTCAAGTCCAGGAAAATTATAGAACACCAAGTAGATTTCAGTATAAGAAAAAATACCCCCTTAATATTTATTAATCAAACTTGAAAATGTCAAGGATACAGTAAGAATCATAAAAGTGGCAAGATAAAAGAAACAAATAACATACAATGGAGTTTATATACATCTGGCAGCAGACCTTTCAGGCAAAACCATACAAGCCAGGAGATAGTGGAATGACATATTTAAAGTGCTGAAGAAAAAAAAAATGTAGTATCAAAATAGTATGTTTACAAAAGTATTCCTTCAACTTGAAGGGTAACTAAAATCTTTCCCAGGTCAACAAAAGCTAAGATATTTCATCCATATCAGATCTGTCCAAAAAGAAATGCTAAAGGAAATATGTCAACTAAAAGGGAAAGAACATTAATGAGAAATATATAATTACCTGAAGGTACAGCTCTCATTGGTAATGGTAAGTACATGAAAAACAACAATACATTGTAACATATTAACTGTGGTATGTAAAGTACTCTTATCCCAAGTAGAAAGACTAAACTATTAACTAGTTGAAAATAATAACTACAACAACTTTTCAAGACATGGTAGTATAAGATATAAATGGAAGTAACAACATTTTAAAAGCAGGAGAAGAAAGTTCAGGTGTAGAGTTTTTATTCATGTTCTCTTTTTTTCTTTGTTTATGTAAATATTAAGTTATGATTAGTTCAAAATAATAGGTTGTAAGAATAATATTTGCAAGTCTCATGGTAACCTCAAAACAAAAAGACATGGATACACAAAAAACAGAAAGCTAGAAACTAAATTATAGCATCAAAGAAAATCACCTGTGCTAGTAGAAAACATAAAAAGAAAAAAAGAGAAGACCAAAAAAGAAACAGAAACCAAATAGCAAAATAATATGAGTACATACTGCCTTATCGATAATAACATTAAATGTACATGGACTAAACTCATTCATCAAAAGACTTAAACTGGCTAAGTGAATGAAAAAATAAGACCCATTAATCTCTTGGCTACAAGAAACATATTTCACCTATAAAGACACATATAGACTGAAAATAAGGGAATGGAAAAAAATATTCTATGCTAATGGAAACAAACAAAAAAAGCAGGAGGAACTATAGCTGAAATAAATTCCAAGACAAAAACTACAAGAAGAGACAAAGAATGTCACTATATAATGATGAAGGTGTCAATTCAGCAAGAGAATATAACAATTTTAAATATATATGCACACAACATTGGAACACCCAGATATATAAAGAAAATATCATTAGAGCTAAAAAAAAAGAGATAAGAACCAATTCAATAGTAGCTGGAGACTTTAACACTTCACTTTCAGTATTGAACATACATTTCAGACAGAAACTCAGCTAAGAAACATCAGACTTAATCTGCACTATAGACCAAATAGACCTAGTTAATATTTACAGAACATTTCATCCAAGAGCTGCAGAATACACATTCGTCTTCTCAGTACATGAATCATTCTTAAGCATAGACCATATGTTAATTCACAATAAAAAAGTTTTAAAACATTTTAAAAACTTTAAATAAAGTAAAGCATCTTCTCTGACCACAATGGAATAAAACTGGAAAGTAATCATAAGATAAATTTTGAAATCTATGCAAATACACGGAAATTAACATGCTCCTAAAGAGTAGGTCAATGAAGAAAATAAGAAGAAAATTAAAACACTTTTTTGGCAAAAATTAATAATGAAAAGACAACATAGCAAAACCTATGAGATATAACAAAAACACTTGTAAGAGGTAAGTTTATGTCTATAAGTACCTACATAAAAATAGTGGAAAAACATTAAATAAATAATATAATGATGCATTTTAAGAAACTAGAAGAGCAAGAGAAAACCTAACACAAAATTAGTAGAAGAAAAGAAGTAAAAAAGATCAGAGCAGAAATAACTAAAATTGAAATGAATAAAGCAATATAAAAGACCAATGAAACAAAAGGTTTGTTTTCGAGAAGTGAATATTTACAAACATTTAGTAAGGCTAAATAAAAAAAAAAGAAAGAAAAGATCCAAATAAATAAAATTAGAAATGAAAAAAGGAAACATTACAACTGATATGGCAGAAATACAAAGAATTATTAGTGGCTACTATGAGCAACTATATGTCAATAAAATCTAAAAGAATTGAACCAATTTTAGATACAAAAAACCTACCAATATTGATCCAGGAAGAAATACAAAACCTGAACAGACCACTAACAAGCAACATGATCCAAGCAGCAATAATGACTCCCACTTTGAAAAACAAAAACAAAAACAGCAGCACCTGATGCCTTCACTGCTTACTTTACCAAACATTTAAAGAAGTAATACCATTCTCACTCAAATTATTCCATATAATAGGGAAGGATGGAATACATCTGAACTCATTAAATGATGCCAGTATTATTCTGATACCAAAACCAGACAAAAACACATCACACACACACACACACACACACACACAACCTACAGGCCAATATCTCTGATAAATATTGATGCAAAAATCCTGAACCAAATACTAGCAAACCAAATTCAACAATATATAAGAAAGATTATTCATCATGACCAGGTAGAATTCATCCCTGTGATGCAAGAATACTCGAAAATATGCAAATAAATTAATGGGATACATCATGTCAACAGAACTAAAAATAAATAATTAATCATTTCAATTGATGCTTAAAAAGAATTTGATAAAATTCAACATTCCTTTATGATAAAAACCTTTAAATAACTGGGGATAGAAGAAACATACTTCAACCTAATAAAAGCATATATTAGTTTGTGTATTTAGTACAATAGACCAACTGCTAGTACCATACTGAATGGGGAAAAACTGAAAGCATTTTCTCTAAGACCTGGAACATGGCAAAGTTGGCCACTGTCACTACTGTTATTTGACATAGTATTAGGAGTCCTTGCTAGAGCAATCAGAAAAGATAACGAAAGAAAGGGCAATCAAGTTGGAAAGAAAGAAGACAAATTATTCATATTTGTAGTTGATATAATCTTATATTCAGAAAAACCTAAAGACTACACAAGAAAATTTTAGAACTGATGATCAAATTCAGTAAAGTTGCACTTAATAACATTTTATATGCAAATAGTGAAAAATGTGAAAAAATATAAAAAGTAATCCAATTTACAATACTTGCACATAAAATTAAATACCTAGGAATTAAAAAATATAGGAAGGATCTATATGATACAAACTATAAACACTGAAGAAAAAAATTGAAGAGGCCACTAAAAACTGGGATGATATTCCATGTTCATTGATTGTAGGAATCAATAATGTTAAAATGTCCATTGTACCAAAAGCATACTGCAAATTCAATGCAATCCTTATCAGTATACCAATGACATTCTTCACAGAAATATAAAAAGAAAATAATTCTTAAATGTATATGAAACCAACAAAGACCCAGAATAGCCAAAGATATACTAAGCAAAAAAAGAACAAACTGGAAGAATCACGTAACCTACCTTTAACTTATAGTACAGAGATATAGTCACCATAGCAGCATGGTACTGGCATCAAAAAAGACATATGGACCAACAGAACATAATAGATAACCCATAAACAAACACATCCACTTATAGTGAACTTATTTTAGACAAAGATGCCAAAAACATACTGAGGAAAAGACAGTCTCTTCAATAAATAATACTGGGAAAACTAAATATCTACATGCAAAAGAATAAAATTATACACCTCTCTCTCAGAACATACAAAAAGCAAATTTAAACAGATTGAAGACTTAAATTTAAGAACTCAAACTATGAAACTAATACAAGAAAACAGTGGAGAAACTGTCCAGGACATTGCAGTGGGCAAAGATTTGTTGAGTAATTATCCTATCCCACAGGCACCTGCAATGAAAGCAAAAATTGACAAACGGGATCACATCAAATAAAAAACTTCTGCAAAGTAAAGGATACAATCAGCAAAGTGAATAGACAGTGCTCAAAATGGGAGAAAATTTTGCAAACTACCTGTCTGAAAGGGGTTAAAAACAAGAATATATAAAGAGCTCAAACAACTCCATAGGAAAAAATGTAATAATCCAATCTAAAGTAGCTAAAAGAGTTAAACTGACATTTCTGAAAAGAATACATACAAATGGCAAAGAGACATATGAAAAGGTGCTCAAAATTATTGATCATCACAGAAATGCAAATCAATACTACAGTGAGGTATTATTTCACCCCAGTTAAAATGGTTTATATCCAAAAGACAGGCAATAACAAATGCTGACAAGGATGTGGAGAAAAAGGGAACCCCCATACAAGAACCCTTGTACAATTATGTTGAAAACTTATATTATTACAACCATTATGGAAAACAGTTTGGAGGTTCCTCAAAAAACTAAAAGTAGGACTACCATATGACCCAGCAATATAACTCCTGGATACAAACTCAAAAGAAAGGTAATATTGCAAACAAAGGGTTATCTGCACTCTTACATTTGTTGCAGCATTGTTTACAATAGCCCGGACTTGAAGCAACTTGTGACCATCAACAGATCAATGGATAAAAAAAAATGTGGTACATATATGCAATGAAGTACTATTTAGTTATAAAGAAGAATGAGATACAGTCTTTTGCAACAACATAGATGGAACTGGATATTATGAGGTAGAGTGAAATAAGTCAGACACAGAAATACAAACATTTAATGTTATCACTTATTTGTGGGATCTAAAATTCAAAGCAATTAAGCTCAGGGACATAGAGAGTAAAAGAATGGTTACTACAGGCTTGAAAGGGTAGTGCTTGAGGGGGATAGGAAAGACGGTTCATGGGTACAAAAATAGTTTGAAACAATGAATAAGACCTACTATTTGCTATCACAATATAGTGACTATAGTCAATAATAACTTAAATGTGCCTTTTAAAACAACTTGAAGAGTGTAATTGTATTGTTTGCACCTCAGTGGATAAATGCTTGAGAAGATGGACATCCCATTCTCCATATTGTGTTTATTTTACATTGCATGCATATGTTACAGTCTTGCCAATGCACTGCAATGTAGCAATCTCTTGTGACATATCACCCAGGGTTTTTTGTCTCAGGACCAAGAGAATTAAAGGAGTGTGGACACAAAGGGTGAGGTCAGAGCAAAAGTATTATAAGCAAAAGAAGAAACTTCTCTGCAGCAAAGAGGGGTTCCTGAGTGGGTTGCCCATTATGAGGCAGGGTCCGGGGTTTTGTTTTGTTTTTTTTTTTGAGACAGAGTCTCACTCCGTCACCAGGTGCCAGGCTGGAGTGCAGTGGTGTGACCTCGGCTCACTGCAACCTCCGCCTCTGGGGTTCAAGTAATTCTCCTGTCTCAGCCTCCCCAGTAGCTGGGACTACAGGCGCGCACCACCACGCCCAGCTAGTTTTTTGTATTTTTAGTAGAGACGGGGTTTCACCATGTTGGCCAGGATGGTCTCGATCTCTTGACCTCATGATCCGCCTGCCTCAGCCTCCCAAAGTGCTGGGATTACACGGGGTTTTTATGTACTGGGAAGGGAAGAATTGTGCTGACTAATCTTGGGAAAAGTGCTATTCAGCTTGGCCCAGGACCAGTTGAGAGCTGAAGTAAAATCTTGGCCAGGGATCTTGGTCTGGGACTAATCAGAGGCTGAAGCGACAGTTCGTAGAGGCTTTACTCACAGTCCAAAGTATTTTCAAAAAAGGAAAGGAAAACGCCCACTGGAACCCACTGGATCCCATCGTGCACATGCCCACGGGGAAGACACTATTTCCTGCAAGCCTGCTTATTATATAAAGGACAAAAGCATTTTTATGTTGGGCTTTGTTCCCTTTTCAAGGTAGCTGTAAGCATGTCTTAGACACAAAGAACAAAGGTATTTCTATATTGGTCCTTATTTCTTTAACTGAATGGGCTGAAAGTTTTATATTCTTATCTGTTCCCGTAGCCTGATTTTTCAGGCTGTTTCTCTGCTTTACAAAGTTTTGCCAAAGACCCACCCTAATTACCTGACTTTTCTCTCTTACCTGTATCTAAACATCCCATGTGCTCCATAAATATATACATCTACTATGTACCCACAGAAAATTAAAGTAAAAATAAACAAAACCACTGTGAAATAGACAATTTTAGGGTATGTAAATTATATCACTAAAAAATAAAGATACCTAACAGTTTCATCAAAAGGGTTCCTCATGCTCCCCTTTTATAGACTCAAACGTCTCCCTTCCATCCCTCTTTCCTAATAAATGCTGTCTTCTAGTATTTTCTCCATTTTTATAACTTTGTCATTCCAAGAACGCTCTATGAATATAGTTGTAAAATATACAACCTTTTGACATTGACTTTTTAAATTTAAAATTCCTTGAGATTCATCAAAATTGGTGTTTCAATAGTTTATTTATTTTTGAAATGAAATATTATTTTATTTATTTTTGAAATGAAATATTAATTTCACAAATAGTTATGGCACAACTTATACCTGTTAAAGGACACTTAGGTTGTTTCCGGGTTTTTGGCTATTACAAATAAAGCTTCTATAAAAATTTGCATGAAGGTTATTGTCTGAATGTATCTTTGATTTCTCTAGAATAAATTCCCAAAAGTGAGTGAATTTTTTGTGTCATATAATAAACACATGTTAACCTTGAAAAACATTGTTATATCAATTTTCCTGAGTAGTTGTAATATTTTTCATTCATAGTAGCAATATATGAATAATACAATTTCGCTCCATCCTCAAGAACACTTTTTCACTATTCTTTATTTTAGCTCTTATGATAGATGTGTTGTCAGATTTTATTATGGATATAATTTTTATTTCTTTTATTACTAATTCCATTAAACATCTTTTAGTGTGGATATATGTCATCCTATATATCTTTTTAAGTAAAATGCCTGCTGTGTGATCCCATTTTCTGTTTCTATAACAGAATATTTGAGATAGGGTAATTTATGAAAATTGCATTTATCTCATGATTCTGGAATCTGGATAGTTCAAGATCAGCTGGCCGTCTTCTTGCTGCATCACAAACTGGCAGATGGCAAGATGTGGCAGAAACATATGCAAAAGTGACAAATGGACACATACAAAAAAATTAAAGGCACACAAGGGTCAACATTGCTTTATAACAACCTGTTCTTGTGGTAATTAATGCAGTTCTGCAAGAGCAAAGATTTTTTCACTCCAGTGATATGGCACTAGTTACTTTATGTCTTAAAGGAACTAATGCCATCTCTTAGGTTTTAAAGGTTAAATCACTTCTCAAAACAATCATATTGGGGACAAAGACTCAACATAAGTTTTAACAGAAGACAACCATATTAAAACCGTAACATCTGCTAACATCTACTGCCCATTTTCTAATTTTATTGTTTGTTTTCTTTATTGTTGAATTTTTGTGACTTTAAATATATTCCTGATGACTCTATATTATTGTCAGCTATGCGGTTTGCAAATATTTTCTGACTGTAGCTTGCCTTTTCATTTTTTCAAACACTTCACATGAGCTTTCACATGGTAAAAATGTTTGATAAAATCATATATATATCATATATATAATAATCATTATATATATATCATCATCATGATGTATATTATATACGTATAATTGTGCTTTTGTAGTCAACTCTAAGTAAAACCACTTCTTAGTATATATATATATATACACTCTTGGAGCCAACTGTAAGAAAAACCACTTCCCAGACGTATATTTCAAGATTTTTTTATATTTTACTAATTTTTTATAGTTTTGTATATTTACATTTTAGTCTGTTCATAACAAGTAAATCATTGTGTAGCAAAGTTCTCTTTTTGCATATGGACATCCAATTTCTTCAGCGTCATTTGATAAAAAGATTACTATTCCTCCACTGGATTGCCTTTTCTCATTTGTCAAAGATATGTTTGAGATATTTGTGTAGGTCTAGTTTTGAATTCTCAAATCTGTTCCTTTTTTTGTGTCTGTCCCTCCACCAATACCACACCATCTTGATTACTGTAAGTCTCGATATTAGTCAAGTGATTTCTTTCACTTATTCTATTTTGAAATTGTTTTAACAATTTTCATATGGTTTCTTTCTGTATAAATTTTAAAGTAAGTTTTTTCTATGTCTACAAAAGTCTTGCTTCAATTTTAATAGAAATTTCATTAAACTTATAGAACAATTTTGGGAGAATTGACATCTTTATTATTTTGACTCATTCAATTCATGAACACAGTATTGTTTTCCATTTATTGAAGTCCACTTTGGATTATTTTAATCAGCATTTTGTAATTTTCAGAATCCTTACATGCCTTTTAAGATTACACTTACATTTTAAATTTTTTCTTTGGATTATTGTACATGCTATTCTATTGTTGATTTGGGTTTCACTTGTTCATTGTCAATATTTAGAAATGTGGTTAATTTTTGTGCCTTGATATTCTATCCTGCAAACTTGTTGAAATCTAGGAAGGTTTTTTGATGTTAATGACAGTGATAATTTCATGAGATTCTCTACATACACAGTTATTTTTATGTAAATAGGAACTGTTTTATTTATTCCTTTTCAATGTGTGTAATTTTTGGTTCATTTTCTTACAATTTTGTGGCAAAATCTTCCAGTACTATGTTTAATAAAAGTGATAAGAGTGGACATTCTTGCCCTTGTTCTCAATCTTAAGGGGAAAGCTGTTAGATTTTCAACATTATAATATTCAGGAAGTGGTTTTTCCTCATGTTAAGAAAGTCATCCTCTCTACCTAATTTTCTAAGTGTTTCTATCATGAGTGAATGTTGGATTTCATCATGTGCTTTTCAATCTTCAATTGATGTATTCATATAATTTTTATTCTTTGTTCTGTTGATATAGTGGATTACATTACTTGGTTTTTCTAGCATTGTACCTGCTTTGGATACATGGAATAAATTACAACTGAACATAGTGTATAATTTTTCAATACACTGCTGGAATTAATTTGTTAATATTTGTTGAGAATATCTACATCTATGTAAATGAGACATATTACTCTGAAGTTTTCTTTTTGTACTGTCATAATCTGGTGTTGTGTCAGGATAATGCTAGCCTCATAACATTAGTTAAGAATTGTTAAATTGTTTTTATTTTCTGAAAACTATCTTGTACAATTAATGTTAATTTAAAAAATCTTAGTTAGAATTCTCCAATTGATCATTTCAGCCTGGATATTTATTTACTGAGTCATTCTTAAATTTTTAATCGGATTTAGTTAATATATATAGGACTCATTATCTATTTTATCTTGTTTGGGTTTCAATAGTTTCTAGTTTTGAGTAATCAAATTATTTTCCCATAAATTGTTGAATTTGTAAGTATAAATTCATTCATGGAACTCCTGTATTATCCTTTTGATGGCTCCAGTAACTATAATAATATATCAGTTATTTATGTTTTTTCTTTTTATATTTGTCAATCAGATAGTGATGTACCTATTTTGTAAACTTGTCAAAGAACTAGTTTTTTTTGTTTCCTTTTCTCAGTTTCATTGGTGTCTTCTATATTTCTTATTTCATTTCTTCTACTTGCTTTGGGTTTAATTTAATCTTCTATTTCTATTTGCTTGAAGAATATATTCATATCTTTTATTTAAAACATTCAGTCTTTGTTAATTTAATTACCCTATCAGCATTGCTTTAGCTGCATCTCACACATTTTGTAATGTTGCATTTTTATTTCCATTTGGTTCTATATTTAAATTTCTTTCTGAGGCTTTCTTTGGGACCCGTGGCTAATTTAAAAGTGTGTTTACAGTTCTCTGGTGTTTGGTCATTTTCCTGTAATCTTTCTGTTACTCACTTTTAGTTCGATTTTATTATAAAGAAAACACTCTATATGATTAATTCTTTTTAATGTGTTTACATTTGTTTTATGGCTCAGGATATGGTCTATATTGATGGATGCTCCACGAATACCAAAAAGATATGTATTCTCCTGTTCTTAGGTAGAGCATTTTATATATGCCAATTAGAGTCTGTTGGTTGCATGTGTTGTTTCAGTTTTTAAAATATTTTTGCTGATGTTCTTTCTAGTAGTTTTACTCATTTCTGTGAGTGTGGTTTATAAGTTCACACATTTTTTTTTGTGAACTTCTTCTGACATTAACTCTACCAGTTTTTATAATTGCCTGTTTTGTGGCTCTGTGTTTGCTGAATACACATTTAGAATCATTATGTCTTTCTGGTGGATTGGTTTTTATCATAATGTAATGCCCTACTTTGCCTCTTTTAATTTCCTTTTCTCTGAAATCAACCACCTGATTTTAATACATCTCCTGATTTTTAGAATTAATGTTTACACATTAAACCTTATAACATTGTCCTAGTAGGCATTCTCTGTTAAGGCTCTGCCCTGTGGCAGACTTCTGCCTGGGTATCCTGAATTTCTCCTACACTCTCTGAAACCTAAATAGAAATCAATAAGCCTCCTTACCTCTTGCATTCTGTTTGCCTGTAGTCTTAACATCATGTGGAAGCCACCACGAGTTATGATTTTCACCCTCTGAATGAGTGGTCTGAGCTGTACAGGGCCCTTGGAGATGTGGCTGGACCTGGAGCACCTGAGATGAGGGGAGTAGTTTGCTGTGGTTGAGCAGGGCAGTGGAGTGTGGGCCTGGCTACTGAAATCATTTTATTATTTCTAGGCTTCTGGGCTTGTGATGGAGTGGTCGATCTCCATGATCTTTAAAATGTCTTTGAGATCATTTCCTCACTGTTCTGAATGTTAGTAATTGGTTCTTAGACATGCTAAACTCTCTAGAAAGTGATTGCTCCACAGTACATTTGAATTTTTTCTTCCACATGGCCAAGCTGCAAATGTTCCAAACTTTTACATTCTGCTATGTTTTGAATACAAGTTCTAACTTGTAGTAATTTCTTTGCTCTAGTATTTGATTATAGCCCATTACAAGCAGCCAGGCCAGATTTTGAATACTTTGCTGCTTAGAAATTTCTTCTTCTAGATACTCTAAGTCGTCACTCTGAAGTTCAAACTTCCACAGATCTCTAGGACTTAGATACAATGAAGCCAAGTTAATTGCTAAGGAGTAACATGGGTTACCTTAAATTTAGTTCCCAATAACTTTCTCATTTCCATCTGAGACTTCCTTAGCCTGGCCTTTGCTGTCACTATTTCTTGCAGTATTTTGGTCACTACAATTTAATCGGTCTCTAAGAAGTTTTAAACTTTTCTTTATCTTCCTCTTCTAATCTCTGCTCATCACCCAATTCCAAAGCTGTTTCCACATTTTCAAGTATCTTTATAGCAATGTCCCACTCCTCAGTATGTATTTTGTATATTAGTCCATCCTCACACTTCTATAAAGAA
The DNA here is from genome assembly GCA_963574635.1 of Cheracebus regulus. Classification (NCBI taxonomy): domain Eukaryota; kingdom Metazoa; phylum Chordata; class Mammalia; order Primates; family Pitheciidae; genus Cheracebus; species Cheracebus regulus. Next base: position 24,185 of record CAUYQU010061966.1, on the reverse strand, counting down.
ATGCCTGAGATTGAATAATTTATAAAGAAGTTTAATTGGCTTATAGTTCTGTAGGCTGCAAAAGCATGGCTCCAGCATCTGCCTTTGGTAAGAGTCTCAGGAATCTTAATATGTTATTGCAATACAAAATGGAACAGGTGCCTCACATGGTAGGAGCAGGAGCAAGGTGAGTGGGAGATGCTGCACACTTGTAAACAACCAGATCTTGGGATAACTCACTTACTATTACAAGAACAGCACCAAGGTATTCAAGAAGAATCTACCCCCATGACCCAAACACTAGGTCCCACCTCCAACATTGGGGATTACACTTCAACATAAGATTTGGAGTGGACAAAGTTCCAAACTATATTGGACATAAGTCCACATTCTAAATTATTTACATATTTTTTGCTTAATTTGTTTCTCATTCTTTTTTTCTGTTTGTTTGCACCTCCTCTGTTAGTCCATTCTTGTATTGCTACAAAGATATACCTGGGACTGGGTAATTTATGAAGAAAAGAAAATTATTTGGGCCACATTTCTTCAGGCTGTACAGGAAGCATGGTGCCAGCATTGCTCGGCTTCTGGGGAGACCTCCAGGAGTTTTTACTCATGAAATTAGGCAAAACAGAAGCAGGCATATAACATGGTAAAATCAGGAGCAAGCAAGAGAGTGTGGGAGGTGTCACATACTTCAAACAACCAAGTCTCATTGAAAACTCATTCACTACCATAAAAACAATACTAAGCCATAAGGTATCCACCCCCATAACCAAAACATATCCAACTATGTCATACCTCTAACACTGTGGATCACATCTCTACCTGAGATTTGGAGGAAGCATCCAAACTATATCATTTCACGCCTGGTGCCCCAAATCTCATATCATTCTCACATGGAAAAATATAATCATGCCTTGCCAAGAGTCTCCCAAAGTCTTAATTTCTTCATACATCAACTCAATAAAAATCCCAAAATGTCAACCCTGCTCTAGAGTCCCATCTGAAGATGAGTTCCTTCAACCTATGAGCCTGTAAAATCAAAAGATATTACTTCCAAGACACTCTGGGGATACAGGCATTGAGTAAGCCTTTCTATTCCAGAAAGAATAAATCAGCCGAAAGAAAGGGGCTTCAGGCCTCATGCATGTTCAAAATGCAGTAGGGCAGTCATTAAATCTTAAAGCTCCAAAATAATATCATTTGACTCCATGCCCCAAATCCAGGGTGCACTGGTGCAAGAGGTGGGCTTTCAAGGGTTTGAGCATCTCGACTTCTGTGGCTATTCCATGTTGAGATTGCAAGCTGCCGGTGGCTTTATCATTCTGTGGGATCTAGAGAACAGTGTCTCCCTTCCCATAGCTCCAGTAGGCAGTGCCTCAGTGGGCTCTGTAAAGGGTATACAACCTCATATTTCCCCTCTGCATGTAACCACCCAATGGGCTCTTCTTGCCCAGATATAGTCAATTTATCAAGGCAGGATAATTACAATAGATAAAGAATTTCATGCATGTAGATCTAGCTAAATGGAAGAACAGAGTTTTATTATTTCTCAAATTGGCCACCCCAAAGATTCAGAAGCATGGTTTTTAAAGAAACAATATTGGGAAGATATGAGGAGTGGCTAGGCAATTGGTAAATGCTGTTGATTGGTTGGAGGTGCAATCATAGCGATGTGGGAAATGGTCCTCATGCACACCGAGTTACTTCTGGGTTGGACCATAGGAGTGGTTGGCAGGTCCAGGTGGAGCCATTGGTAGTTAGACATGCAAAAAACCTGAAAAGACATCTCAAAAGGCCATTATTAGGCCCTACAATACTCATGTTATCTGCAAGAATAATTGGGGAAGTTACATATCCTGTGATCTCAAAAGCAATGGCCGACAATCATTTATATCTACACTTTATCAGAATTCAGGTACTTCTTTTCCTCCTCGTTTGATGGTCTTTCAATTTTACAAAGGTATTTGAGTTATGGGGACAGGCTAATACCATTTAAAGTATAAACTAAATGCCTCCCAAAGTTAGCTTGGTTCAAGCCCAAAAATAATTAAGGAAAATGTGAAGGTTAAAGGCAAGATCAGGATTTGGAGATCAGATCTCCACCACTGCCATAATTTTCTCATTGTTATAATTTTTGTAAAGGTGGTGTCATGCACTGCCCTAGTAGAGGTTCTCTGTGAGGGCTCTACCCCTTCAGCAGGTATCTTCCTGGGAACCCATGCTTTCTCATATGTCCTCTGACATTTAGGTAGAGGCTGCAAAGCCTCCACAACTGTTAGACTCTGCATGCCCACAGTCTTAAAACTATGTACCCTCCAATGCATAGCCCCAAGCTGTCTGTGGTCCTTTTAGCCAAGGCTGAAGTTAGAGCCAAGGCTGAAGTTACGATGCAGGAAACAGCTTCACAGGAGGGGAAGAGGTCGATCCACATACCTCCTAGGCTTCTTAGCCTGTGATGGGAGAAGCTGCCAAGAAGATCTTGAAATGTCTTCAAGACCTTTTTCCCTTTGCTTTGGATATTAGCACTTGGTTCATTTCTAGGTATGCAAATCTCTCTATCAAGTAGCTGCTGTACGGGCTGCTTGAGTTATTTTTCAATAATGCTTTTTTATTTCTTTGCCAGATGCTTAGGCTATAAATTTTCCAAAGTTTTATGTTCTGCTTCCTCTTTAGGTAGAAGTGTATACTTTAAGTCATTTATTTTCTCTCACATCTGAGATAGGCTATTAGATGCAGCCAGCCCATGTCTTAAACACATTGCTGCTTTGATATTTCTTCTGCCAGATACCCTATATTATGAAACTAAAGTTAAAACTTCTACAGATCCCTAGGACATGATCAGAATTTAGCTGAGCTTTTTGCTAAGGCATGACATGCATGACCTTTGCTCCAGTTCCCAGAACTTTCTCTTTTCCTTTGAGACTTCATCAGCCTGGACTTCACTGTCTCTATCAGCATTATGGTCACAACCATTTAACCAGTCTCTAAGAAATTCCAAGCTTTCTTTTTCATGTCTTCTTCTAAGCCCTCCAAATTCTTTCAATCTCTTTCTGTTAGCCTGTTCCAAAGCTGCTTTTATATTTTTCTGGTATCCTTACACAAATACCTCACTTGTGATACAAATTTTTTGTTAGTCTAGACTTAATTGCTATAAAGAAATACCTAAACTTGTAATTTATAAAGAAAAAATGTTTAGCTGGCTCACAGTTCTGCAAGCTAAACAAAAAAAAAATGGTGCTGGCATGTTTTTGGCTTCTTGGGAGGCCTCAGGAAGCTTTTACTCATGGCAGAAGGTGAAACAGAAGCTGGCATATCACATGGTAAAAGCAGGCACAAGAGAGTGGAAGAGGTGCCACACACTTTAAACAACTAGATTTTGTGAAACTTATCATCATGAACACAGCACCAAGCCATGACATGAGAGGTGGAGGAAACATGCAAACAGTATCACCTCCTGTGGTTTGTTTGAACATTTTAAAAGATATCATCTTGACTTATTTATATTATTTTTGAGTACATCACTTTGAAAAATTATCTTAGTGATTGTTCTGAGTACTATATTATACATACATAACATGATGGTCTATCAGTATAGATGATTTATCACTCTGAGTAAATTTTAGACGTGTTTGTCCCATTTAGGTATCTTTATCCTACACATTTAAAGTGTAATTATAAAATCACAAGTACACTACAGGCATTGAGCAACACGTAACTTGGTGTTATAAGTTATGTTTCAGCTATCAGATATGATTTAAGTCACTCTTGAGAAAGATAGACTATTTTATTTACCATTATTTTTACTGATTCCATTGTTATTTTTTAAAGTTCAAATCTTTCTTGCTATCATATCTTTTCTATTTAAATAATTTCCTTAAAGTGATTATATTTATTAGTAATACTTTATTTTACTACTTCCATTTCTTTATTGCAATTTTGTACCTTTTATTTGTCTGGTAAATTTGTAATTTTTTACCAAAATTTTATTATTATGACTGTTTTAATACCTTTGTCAGATAACTAGGACATCTGAAAAAGCTTAGTGTGGTATTTTCACCTTCAACTTGTGATTTTACTATTTATTGGTATAATGAGTTATTTTTAATTGTATGCTGTACATGTTGTATAGTATATTATGAGGTTTCATATCTTATTCAATATTCATTTTTAGCTGATACAGAACAAGTACAGGTAGGCATGATGTAAAGTTAATTATTATTCACACTATAATAAGTGGATAAAAGAAAAAAATCAAACAGACACACACACACACACACACACACACACACACACACAGAAAACTACAGGAACAGGAAGCATAAATTTTGCTGGTAGATCACTGGAGGTGCTAGTGAGTAGTGCCACTCCAATTCACTTGCCTCATAACTTGCAAACGCTGTATATAAAAGTAACATGTCCATTTATCTGGCATTGATTTAGAGCATATTCAACCTACTTGAGAACATTGCCCAAGCCTTGCAAGGTATTGCCACCTAACTGGGCTATTGAAAACACCATTTTACCATTCTGCCAAGTCAGCTACTTCAGAATGATTGGAAGCGTGGAACCATCAATGACTCTCATAAAAATGGGATCATTGCTGCGTTTCATTTGCTGTGAAGTGAGTTCCTTGATAAGAAACAGTGTCATGTGTGACATCCACCATGACAGTGGATAAGGCACTTTGTAAGTCCGCAGATAGTATGTTTGACAGAACCATTGAATGAAGAATAGACAAATCAATTTCCAAAGTGTCCACTTTGGTAAGAGCAGAGTATTTCTCCTTTCATAATGAAAGTAAGCCAATGTAATCAACCTGCCACTAGGTAGCCTGTTGATCATTGTGGGAAATTGGTGCAATATTTGGGACTCAGTATTAGTCTCTGCTCCTGGCATGTTGGGCACTCAGTCACGGCTATAACCATGTCAGGCTTGGTAAGCTGAAGTTTGTGTTGTTGAGCCAATGCATATATATATTTAAATTATTCTCAGTTGTGGTCACCCTTTGGTGAGCATTCACATAGCATACAAATATCTTTACTTTTGTGCTTATACAGAGATCTCTTCACATACCTCTTCCACAGACCTCCTAGTTACCAAATTTCCAATCTGGTTCTTGCCAATTCCATGACTATACAGCAAAACCATTGGCCACATCCCATGAACTGGTATATCATATTATCCCTGAACATTTCTTTTTGCCAAAAAATAAATAACGAAATGCACTGTTTGAAATTATGCCCACTGGGAGATGTTATAAATGTCCTTTGAGGAAGTCTCAAAAAGGCACTAAAGTGTTGTAGCTGTTCACTTTCTGATTGTGCTGCATATTATGCAGAACCATCGGCAAACCAGGAAGTTTAGGTCATATGGTAACTTGATAGCCCATGATTAAGTGTTCTGTAGCAAGCCAAAACCATTTCCCAAAAAATGAATAGTTATACACAGACAAGGGCAGCAATTTGCTTCACAAGTCTAAGGATGTGCACTGTAATTCACCTACAGAGGACTCCAAAATGCTCCAAAACAGCATCTCTATCTGCCAGTGACACCTCAAGCACCACTGGATCTGCTGAATCATATGTCCCAAGTAACATATCAGCTTTCATTATAGCCTGAACCTGATGCAGAGCTTTCTCTTGTTCTAAGCTCCACTGAAAACCTGCAGTTCTTTATGTTTTTCAATAAATGAACTGTAATAGCAGCACACCACACTCTCAATACCAAAATATGTATTAGGGTTTTCCAGAAAAATAGAACAAGAAGGAAATTTGATGCATACACACGCACACACATACACAATTTATTTCAAGGAATTAGCTCTTGCAACTATAAGACCCTGGCACATTAATAGGGCAGGCTTGTAGAATTCTCTCTGGCAGAATTTGATGCTGAAGTCATGAGGCATTTTTTTTTCTTCTTCTTCAGGGATATCTCAGTGTTTTCTTTTAAAACATTTCAACTTATTAGATAATGTCCACATATATTATGAAGAATAAATAAACTGTCAACTGATTATAAATATAGGCTACAACTATGAAATTCTTTCACAGTAGCATCTGGATTAGTGTTTAATGGAATTACTGGATATTTTAACCTAGGCAAGTTGACTCACAGAACTAACCATCTGTATTAGTTTGTTCTTGCATTGCTATAAAGAACTGAGACTGTGTAATTTATAAGGACAAGAGATTTAATTGACTCAAACCTGCAGGCCATACAGGAGGCATGGCTGGGAAAACCTACATTCATGACAGAAGTTGAATTAAAAAGAAACATGTTTAACATGGCTGCAGAAGGAGAAAGAGAGAGCAAAGAGAAAGGTGCTACCCACTTTTAAACAACCAGATTTCATGATAACTCCCTGTCACAGAAAGAGCAAGGGGAAAATCCACCTTCATGAGTCAATTGCCTCCCACCAGCCTCCGCCAACACTAGGGATTACAACTTGACATGAGATTTGGGTGAGGGACAAAATTTCAGACCATGTCACCATCACAGGTGTCAAGTGAGAATTTAAAATTAAGTTTCTTTAGACTGAGTAACTAAGAGTCTGAAAAAAATATTTAAGCTCTGTGCCCTGAAATTATTCAGGATTCAGGAGATATAAGGTTTTCTATCAAAGTAGCTTATGGATGTTTAAGAGTTGAAATTTTCAAAAGCCTTAGACACCGTGTAAAACGCTCTTGTGGCTAATATGCACATGGAATATATGGATCCTGTATAATGCAGTGCCACACATATTTTAATGGGAAATTTAGACTTTTCATGAGAATCCTAGCACCAAATGGAATCAGCTAAATCTCAAAGGTCACCAAAAATCTTGTCAATGACAGAAAGGGGTAAAAAATGGGGTTTGAGTTAGTTGAACAATTCCAATAAAATATTACTGAGAATAGATTGCCCTCCAAATCAGGCAGTAAAGGACAAAAAGACAAATGCAGTTAAAATAAAAATTTTAAATTACAAACACAGAGATGCAAAAATATAACTGCTTTTCTGTAATTAAACTTAATTTTTACCTGAAAATCCCATTTTGTTTAGTAGAAAAAAAAAAGGTAATTTAGTCATTTACAAGTAAACTCAGATGCATCCAAATTTCATTTGACTTTTGGAAAAAACTTGTTAATCCAGTCATTCTTCAACTTTTGGGTCAAAGCCACCTTTATAATCTCAAAAATTATTGATAAGCATAAAGAGCTTTTTTGAAATATAGATTTCATCTATGAATGTATTCTATATTAAAAACTAAAAGTGGAAGATTATGTATTCTAAAGTACCAACAAAAATAACAACTATAAAAAACAATGTTAATAAGAATAAACATAAAATAGTAACTATGTTAGCTAAATAATTCATTTTTATAAAAATGTACTATATTTGCAAAATAAAATATGTAGTAAGAAGAGTAACATCATTTTACATTTTTGCAATCTCAATGTGTGGTTTAATAGAAAATGACTAGCTCTAATATGTGCTTCTATATTGTCAGTGTTTATACATTGTTTCATTTGATGTACATAAAAAATTTCCCCTTACATAGATAAATTGTTGAAACAGTAAATATATTTTTGAAGGTATTACAGGTAGTTCTGGATGATGTTTGACACTAAATCAAAACTCAGCAAGTGTTAGTTTCATAAACGTAAGTTGCAATATGGACACTGTAAATATATCAATGATATTTTCTGTTATACTAAAATGCATAGACCAATCCTGTAGTTTAAATTGAACTTTTCCTCATGCATGGCTGTACAACATATAATATTTTTCATTTCAAAAACATTTATTCATTGATGCAGAACCTCCAAATGTGAACATATTTTATTATACAGTATCAAAAAATGCATCATGTTTGATACAATTTCCATAAATACTATGAGAAAATAATTAAGTATTGGAAACCTGTCAGATCCATGGTGGTAAATGCAAGTTTTACAAAGTTCTAAGTTTCATTTGAAAGCTCATATTTTATCATCGGTAACAAATAGTGTTAGTTACCATACTTGAATTGACAGGGTCCTTATGTAATTTTTTGAAAAAATATCTTCCAAATATTCAAACATGAATAACCATATTTTTCTGTAAGCCCCTTTTTGAAGTAAAAATGTGTTCCCATAAAAAGTCACTAGACGAATCCCCCAAAAATGGCAGACAGGAGACAGTACTAACTTGTAGCTCCTTCTCAAACAGAGCAGCCTGTGGAGACCCACATCAGGAACTTTTGCTCTAAGAACTACCACAGGAACATAAGAGAAATGCCAAGAGAATTCACAGTCCCTTTGAAGGAGATGGATTGCTGCTACAGGCTCTGTGGGTAGCCAAGAAACTGAGTTGGCTTGCTTTGTCAGCACAGAGGCTTGTAACCTGGGCCAAGTTATCAGACCTGCTCACCAGCTGCCTAGAAATAAACTCAGTGCTGTTGTGGGAGATGAGGGGAATGAGAACAGTCTTTTTAACTGCCGGCTGAATGGGAGCTGAGTGAGGTCTGTGACTGCTGGCTTTCCCTGACTTCCATTGAGATCTGTGTGATGCATCAGAGGAAGCCATAATTGCCCTGAAAACATAACTCCATTGGCCTGAAAATCACACTCTTATGCTCCACAGCAGCCTCAGCAAGCCTCACAAAATGAGAGTCTAGGCTCAGACACAGCTAACCTTGCTCACACCTGATGGTCTTTCTCTCCTTGCCCTGGTAACCAAAGACAAAAAACATAATCTCTGAGGAGCTCTGTGGCCCCACCCACCAGTTGACCCTAGGGCAAGCTTATATCCCCTCTATAATACTGCAGGTTGAAAGCACAACCTGCTGGCTGGAGGCCAACAAAGACAAAAGCAGCACACTTAATAAAAATACAACCAAGGACCCTCACAGACCCTCACAGATTTCACTTCATTTCCCTGCCACCTCCACAAATGTGTGTGCTTGTACCCATGGCTGAGAAACCTGAAGACAAATCACATCAAAGGACTTTTTGCAGACACTCCCCATTATTGGCCCTGAGAATGGTAGCTCTGCTGGGTGGCTAGATCCCTAAGAAAAATAACAATCACTGCACTATGGCTCTAAGAAAGCCTCATATGTAGGAAAAAAGGGAGAGCAACAAATCTAGGGAGCACTCCATGGGACAAAATAATCTGAATAGCAGCCATTAAGTCCCAGGTCTTCCTTCTTACATAATCTACCCAAATGATAAGAAACAAAACAAAACAAAACAAAATTTTTGTAACATGACAAAACAAGTGTCTTTAACACCTGGCAAAAATCACACTAGCTCAACAGCAGTGGATCCCAACCAAGATAAAATCTCTGATTTGCCAGAAAGATAATTCAGAAGGTTGATTTTTAAGCAAATAAAGGAGATGCCACAAAGGTGATGTTCAATTTTGTTGGGGTTCACAGGCATATCCTGACCCAGTGAAGGATGAATAAATTTACTCAGACACAGATTTTCAGTGAAAGAACGGGCTGGGGTGACCAGGCCTTCACCCAAAGGAATTAATGGCTGCCACCCTGACTCACTAGCCCTGAGGGATTTTATTTTGTATAGATCGAAGGACAAGGGTCCTTGGATAAACACCATTAGAGAGTAATTAACTTCTGCCTACTCCCTGAGTAGAAGACAGTCAAGCACAGATTGGCAAAGCTTGGTCTTAAGACAAAAAGTCATTTAGATAAACTCCTTTGCATTGCCCTGTTAACTTCCCTATGCTTCAAGCGCCAAGAAAAAAGAACTAGCTGCCTTTGCCCATTCTTCGTGAAGCTTTTACAAAAACTTCCCAGCCTTCCAAGAAGGTTTGCAATTATTCCCTAATGTTTATAATTTTGCCAACCACCCTGATTAATCCCCCACAGAACTTAAAGAAATTAGAAAAAAGATATGGATGCAAATGAAAAAATATCCAGTGAAATAGTATAAATAAAAAGCAATCACAACTGGAAATAAAGGACGCAGATAAATGGAAAAGGCACTGGAAAGTTTCAGCAATCAAATCAAACAAGTAGAAAAAAGAACTTCAGAGCTTGAAGACAAGGCTTTTGAGTTAACCCAATCCAATAATGTCAAAGAAAAAAAAATTACAAAATAAACAAAGCCTCTAAAATGTTTTGGATTATGTTAAATGACCAAACCTAAGAATAATTGGTGTTCCCAAGGAAGAAGAGAAATTGAGAAGTTTGAAGAACATATATGGAGGAACAATCAAGGAAAACTTCCCCAGCCTTTCTGCACATCTAGATATTCAAATATAAGAAGCTGAAAGGACATCTGAAAAATTCATCACAAAAAGATCATTGCCTTGGTGCACAGTCATCAAATTATCTAAAGTCAACATCAAGGAAAGAATCTTAAGAGTTGTGAGACAAAAGTATCATGTAAACAAAAAGAAAAAACTATCAGGTTAACAGCAGATTTCTCAGCAGAAACCCTACAAGCTAGAAGAAATTGAGGTTCTATTTTTAATTTCCTCAGGCAAAACAATTATCAGCCCCAAATTTTGTATCCATTGAAACTAATGTTATAATTGAAGGAAAGATACAGTCTTTTTCAGACAAACAATTGCTGAGAGAGTTCATCACTATCAAGCCAGCACTACAATAACTGCTTTAAAAAAGCTACAAATCTTGAAACAAATCCTCAAAATATACCAAAATTGAATTTCCTTAGAGCATAAATCTCACAGGGCATATAAAACAAAAACACAATTGAAAAAACAACAACAACAAGGTATTCAGGAAACAAAAGCACTCTGAATAGAACAGTACCTTACATCTCAATATTCATATTGATTGATTATAAGTGACCTAAATGCTCCACTTAAAATATACAGAATGAAAAATGGATAAGAATTCACCAAGCAAGTATCTGCTGTCTTCAAGAGACTTACCTGACACATAAGAATTCACATAAACTTAAAGGAAGGGGGTGAAAAAATATATTCCATGCAAATGCACACCAAAAGTGAGCAGAATTAGCTATGAGCTCTTATAAGGGACAGACTATCTCCTCAAGTAGATCCCCAACGCCAGTATACCCAAAGAGACACCTCATAAAGGAGAGCTCAGGGTGACATCTGGCAGGTACCCTTTTGGGAAGAAGATAACAGAAGAAGAAACCGGCAGCAACCCTTACTGTTGTGCAGCCCCTGTGGTTGAACCCCAGGCAAACAGGGTCTGGAGTGGACCTCCAGCAGTCCTGCAGCAGAGGGGCCTGACTGTTAGAAGGAAAACTAAGAAACAGAAAGAAATAACTTCATCATCAACAAAAAGGATGTCCACTCAGAGACCGCATCTGAAAGTCACCAACTACAAAGACCACAGGTAGATAAAACCACTGAAATGGGAAGAAACCAGCACAAAACGGATGAAAACACCAAAAATCAGAAGGCCTCTCTTCCTCTAAAGGAACATAACTTCTCACCAGCTAGGGATCAAAGATGGATGGATAATGAATCTGATGAATTGACAGAAACAGGCTTCAGAAGGTGGGTAATAACAAACTTCTCAGAGCTAAAAGAACATGTGCTAACCCAATGCAAAGAAACTAAGAACCCAGAAAAAAAAAAAGGTTAGATGAGATGCTAACTAGAATAAACAGCTTAGAGAGGAATACAAACGACTTGATGGAGCTGAAAAACACTGCACGAGAACTTTACGAAGCATACACGAGTTTCAATGGTTGAGTTGATCAAGCGGAAGAAAGGATATCAGAGATTGAAGATCGACTCAACGAAATAAAATAAGAAGGTAAGAATAGAGGAAAAAGAGTGAAATTAACAAAGCCTCCAAGAAATATGGGATTATGTGAAAAGACCTAATCTACCTTTGATAGGTGTTCCTGAATGTGAGGGAGAGAATGAATCCAAGCTGGAAAACACTCTTCAGGATATTATCCAGGAGAACTTCCCCAACCTAGCAAGCCAGGCCACCATTCAAATCCAGGAAATACAGAGAACACCACAAAGATATTCCTCAGGAAGAGCAATCCCAAGGCACATAGTTGTCAGATTCATGAGGGATGAAATGAAGGAAAAAATGCTAAGGGCAGCCAGAGAGAAAGGTTGGGTTACCCACAAAGGTAAGTCCACCAGACTCACATAGGAACACTTTTACATTGTTGGTGGGAGTGTAAACTAGTTCCACCATTATGGAAGACAGTGTGGCAATTCCTCAAGGACCTAGAAATAGGAATTCCTTTTGACCCAGCAATCTCATTACTGGGTATATACCCAAATGATTAGAAATCATTCTATTATAAAGACACATGCACACATATGTTCATAGCGGCAGTGCTTACAATAGCAAAGACCTGTAACCAACCCAAATACCCATCGATGATAGACTGGACAGGGAAAATGTGGCACATATACACCATGAAATACTATGCAGCCATAAAAAATGATGAGTTTGTGTCCTTTGTAGGAACATGGATGAATCTAGAAACCCTCATTCTCAGCAAACTGACACAAGAACAGAAAATCAAGCACTGCATGTTCTCACTCATAGGTGGGTGTTGAACAATGAGAACACATGGATACAGGGAGGGGAGCATCACAAACTGGGGTCTGTTGGGGGGACCAAAGGAGGGACAGCAGGGAATGGGGAGGTCGGGTAGGGATATCATGGGGAGGAATTCCAGATGTAGGTGACAGGTGGATGGAAGCAGCAAGCCACATTGCCATGTGTGTACCTATACAACAATCTGCATGATCTACACATGTACCCCAGAACCTAAAGTACAATTAAACAAAAATCCTTTAAACTGGGATAATAGTTACACAGGCTACCAAAATCTGAGATACAGCAAAAGCAGTGCTAAGAGGAAAGTTCATACCATTAAATGTCTACCTCAAAAAAACACAAATAGACAACATAAGGTCACATCTCAAAGAGCCAGAAAAACAAGAACAAACCAAACCTAAACCCCGCAGAAGAAAATAAATAACCAAGATTAGAGCAGAACTAAATGAAAATAAAACAAAAAGATAAAAAGACATATAAAAACAAAAGCTTGTTCTTCAAAAAGATAAATAAAATTGATAGTCTATTAGTGAGATAAACCAAGAAAAGAAGACAGAAGATTCAAATAAGCTCAATTAGAAATGAAAAGAAAATTATTACAACCGATATCACAAGAATACAATAGATCATTCAAGGCTACTATGAACACCTTTATGCACATGAGCTAGAAAACCGAGAGGAGATGGATAAACTCCTGGAAATATACAACCCTCCTAGATAAAGCCAGAAAGAATTAGAAATTCGGAACAGACTAATAACAAGCAGCAAGATTGAAATGGTAATTAAAAAGTCAGCAACAAAACAGTCCAGGACCAGACAAATTCACAGCTGAATTCTATCAGACATTCAAAGAAAAATTGGTACCAATTCTACTGACATGATTCCACAGTATAAAGAAAGAGGAAATCCTCCCTAAATCATTACCTGAAGCCAGTATCACTGTAATAACAAAACCAGGAAAGGACATAGAAAAAAAGAAAACTGCAGACCAATATCTATGATGAACATAAATGCAAAAATCCTCAACAAATACTAGCTAACCGAATCTAACAGCATATCCAAAAAATAATCCACCATGATTAGGTGGATTTCACACCAGGGATGCAGGTATGGTTTAACATATGCAAGTCAATAAATGTGATACACCACATAAACAGAATTAAAGACAAAAATCACATTATCATCTCAATAGTGCAGAAAAAGCATTTGACAAAATACAATATAGCTTTATGAGTAAAACCCTCAGCAAAATTGGCTTAGAAGGGAAATACTTTAAGGTAATAAAAGCCGACTTTGACAATCCCACAGTCAACATTATACTGAATGGGGAAATTTGAAAGCATTCTCTCTTGAGAACTGGAAAAAGACAATAATGCCCTCTTTTACCACTGCTATTCAATATAGAAAGTCATAGCTAGAGCAATCAGACTAAATAAAATAAATAAAAATAATAAAGGGCATCCAATTTGGTAAAGAGGAAGTCAAACTGTCGCTGTTTGCTGATGATACCATGTTATACCAAGAAAGCCTTAAGGACTCATCTAAAAAGCTCCTAGAACTGGTAAGTGAATTCAGTAAAATTTCAGGATACAAAATGAATGTACATAAATAAGTAGCTTTGCCATACACCAACAGAGACCAAACTGAGAATCAAATCAAGATCTCAACTCCTTTTGCAGTAGCTGCAAATAAAATAGAATACTTAACAATATACCTGATCAAGGAGGTGAAAGACTTCTATAAGGAAAAGTACAAAACACTGTGGAAAGAAATCACAGATGACATAAACAAATGGAAACACATCCCATTCTCATGGATGGGTAGAATCAGCATTGTACATATCAATTTGACCAGACTGCCAAAAGAAATCTACAAATTCTATGCGATTTTCATCAAAATACCACCATTATTCTTCACCAAACTAGAAAAGACAATCCTAAAATTCATATGAAACCAAAAAGAGCCCACATAGCAAAAGTAAGACCAAGCAAAAAGAATAAATCCAGAGATGTCACATTACCTGATTTCAAACTATACTGTAAAGCCATAGTCACCAAAACAGTATGGTACTGGTGTAAAAGTAGGCATTTAGAACAATGGAACGGAATAGAGAACCCAGAAATAAAACAAAATACTTACAGCCAATCAATGTTTGGCAAAGTATAGAAAAACATAAAGTGGGCAAAAGACACCCTGTTCAACAAATGGTCCTGGGATAATTGGCAAGCCATTTGTAGAAGAATAAAACTGGGTTCTCATCTCTCACTATATACAAAAATAAACTCAAGATGTATCAAGGCCTTAAATATAGGATCTGAAACCATAAAATTCCAGAAGATAACATCAGAAAAACCATCCTAGCCATGTCTTAGGCAAAGATTTCTTGACCAAGAACACAAAAGCAAATGCAACAAGAACAAAGATAAATTGGGATCTAATTAAATTAAAAACTTCTGTACAGCAAAACAAGTAATCAGCACAGTAAGCAGACAACTCACAAAGTTGGAGAAAATCTTCAAAATCTATACTTCTTACAAAAGACTAATATCCTGAATCTACAAAAATCTCTAGCAAATCAACAAGAAAAAAGCAAATAATCCTATGAAAATGTGGGCAAATGACATGAACAGACCATTCTGAGAAGAAGATATACAAACAACCAACAAACATTTCTAAAATACTCAACAATACAATTATCTGAGAAATGCAAATCCAAACCACAATGCAATACCACCCTTTTCTGTCAAGACTGACAATAATTAAATAAAAAATAATAATAATAGATGTTAGTGTGGATGTGGTGAAAACAGAAACACTTTTACACTGATGATGGAAATGTAAACTAGTATAACCACTATGGAAAACAGTGTGCAAATTCCTTAAAGAACTAAAATAGATCCACCATTTCATCTAGCAATGCCACTACTGGGTATCTACCCAGAAGAACAGAAGTTATTATGCAAAAAAACAAAAAAGAGAGAGAAAACCTTGCTCACACATGTTTATAGCAGCACAATTTGCATGTGCAAAAATATGGAACTAGTTTAAATGCCTATCATTCAATGAGTGGATTAAAAAATGTGGTATATATGTATATACCATAGAAAACTAGTCAGCCATAAAAAGGAAGGCAATAATGGCATTCACAGCAACCTGGATGGAACTGAAAACCATTATTCTAAGTGAAGTAACTCAGGAATCAGAAAACAAACATCATATATTCTCACTAATAAGTGAGAGCTAAGTTATAAGGATTCAAAGGCATAAAAATGATACAACGGACTTTGGGAACTCAGGGGAAAGGGTGGGAGTGTGGTGAAGGATAAAAGACTACACATTGGGAACAGTGTACACTGCTCCATTGACAGGTACACCAAAATCTCAGAAATCACCACTAAAGAAGTTATTCATGTACAAAAAAAATTTTTTTAAATTAGTTGTGATAATGATACAACCCAAAGACAGAAAAATACTATATAAAGGAGACATGTAATCTAAAAATAACTACTCATGGAGAAATAAATTATAACACTGAATCTCAAAAAAGAAGTATTCTTAATCCATATACTTTTGTGACAACAAATTTACTAACTGAAGTGCAATGTTTTTATACAACTCTTCTTTGATTTTGTCATATAATATCAGTTGAACAACAAGGAGAAAAGGCACTAGTTGAATTCACGACTCAAACAACTTAAGTGTTTTCTGAGACAACTGTACTTCAGGTATGTAGCAGAAGTGTTTTATGCATGTTTCTCATTTGGTCGAAGAAAATACTAAAAGTTTATATACTCAATAGCCAATATGCAATAAATTTGATCATTTTTGCTATTCCATCAAGGGCATTCCTGAATAAAACTGGCCTTATTGTTTTTCTGTGAGTTTATGGTATGCATGGTACAATGAGTAATAATACAGTTGAAAGCATTTGTCTTGATTTATGCCACAGAGTTAACAGTTTTACTCACTGGTGCTTTTGCATTTATATGCAGTGTCAACATTGGCCTTAGTCCATTTGGGCTGCTATAAGAAAAATAATATGTATTGGTTGGCTTATACACAACATAAATTTATTTCTCACAGTTTTGGAGGCTGGGAAGTCCAAAATCAAGGTGACAGCAGATTCAGTATCTGTTGAGAACTCACTTTCTGTTTGTCTTTTTACTATGTCCTCACTTGCTGTTGGAGTGAGGGAGTTCTCTGGTGTCTCTTTATGAGGACAATAATTCTATTCATGAGGACAGATCCTCCCAATGCACCTCCCAAAGGGTCCAACTTCTAATATTATCACATTGTGTGTTAGGATTTCAATATGTAAATTTTGGAGCAACATAAACATTCACTCTATAGCAGCAGTAAAAAAGGCAACTGATAGCTGATTATTATTTTTAAATGATTTTAATTTTGTGTACATACTAATTTCAGAAATCTCTAGCTGTTTTAGCTGTTATAGACCACACTTTCAATCCTGATATATTACTTAAATAATTCATTATTATTTTCCTAAATTCTTTATGAAATGCCATTTAAGTTCCAGCATATCTATGTATTATCATGATGCAAAAGGGATGCATTCAGTCAGTCATTGATACACATTTGCTGTGGTGCCTTTCAGCCATGTCACTTCCATTTTGCAAATTTCCGACATATCTTAGGTTCAATTTGGCTTCTGATCTCGTAGTTCATTTAACTTTTGACTTCAGTGTTCTCTTGCCATGAATGCAAGTGTCATTGAAGGTCCATCAGAGGTTTCCTTTGGAGTAAATTTATGTTTATGAAAAGCATAGAAAAATTCAGCTATTTCAATAACCAGTCACTGTGGGGCTACTTGATAATTAATAGCATTGTCTTAGAACCTACTCACATCCATCTCTGTTCTACTGCTGCAGTACCTTGCTAGCCTGAAAAACTTCTATAATGCAGACAAATAAGGGGTATCTGTTTAAAAAGACAATGGAACTGTATAAAATAAACTGGCCAGTGGTAAGTACTTTAACAACTGTATTTATTTACAAGTCAAGAAATGAATAGTTCTGATGTGTAAAATGTTTAGAAACTAGTTTGCTCATAATCCATTTTGTTTTCAAACTATTCAATAAACTCAACAAAAAGGAAACCTCTGGCACAAGGCTACTTGGAGTTTAATTTTGGTGTGCACTGTATCATTAGAAATGTGGATTTAATTTAGCAACTATTTTTTAAAAAATATGTTCACTATTAAGCTAAAGTTTATGTAGCTCAAAATTTTGGCACCATTTATTTAACCTATATGTCAAAAACTGCTGATCACTTTTGTATACACTAATTACATCTTTACAACACTCATATTAGATGGGGTATTTATAGCTCTATTTTACAGATTAAGAAAACAAAGTTCAGAGGGGTAAAATCACTTGTCCAAAATTTTACATTTGCTAAGTGGTAAAGCAAGGCTTCAAACCCACATTTGTCTCACTCCAAATCCCATATCTGTAATTACTCTGTCATGCTGCCTACATTTGAGCTCACCTTTCACTTTTCCCTAACTCCCACCTTTGTCTAACAACTCCTACCCTTCCTTAAAATATCCACTTTATATGTCATTTACTTTATTAAACTTCCTTTGAATTCATCTAAGAAAAATTACTTATTCCTTTTATTGTGATGCTATGGTAACTAAAACATATTGCAACTACGTTATTTAGGATCCTATTATGTTTATGCCACTGTTCTAAGTATTGTGGCTTTTTTTTGTTAAATTAAAAGGCATAGATTTAGTCCTAATATAGTTTAAACTTGATTAGAGAGACACACAAGTTTTTAAAAATCAAGTGGATGGCAGAATAAGGTAGTTGAAGAGAACCTTCCAGCAATCATCCCTAACTATAGGAAAATAAAATTGAACAATGAACTATGCAACAAAACACCTACATAAGAACCAAAAATCAGGTGAGCAATCACAGTACCTTGTTTTAACCTCATATCAAAGAAACAAGGTTCTGAAGACAATAGGGAAGATACTTATGCATTGCCTACGTCACACCTCCCTTGTCTCCTAGGAGTGCACGGAGAGTATCTTTGTGCTTGGGGGAGAGAGAGTGAAGTGATTGTGGAACTATTCATTGGGACATAGTGCTGCCCTGTCACGGTGGTACATAACACAGGGCAGAATTCTATTAGTCCCCATAAAGAAAGCATTTAGACAATCCCCACCCAGAGGGAAATACTCCATCCCAATGGTGGGAACCAGAGTTTCAGCTAGCTCCACCACTCAGTAACTGTAGCGCCCCCTAGTCCTGAATAAATTTGAAAAGCGGTCAAGCCACAAGGACTGCAGTCCTTACACAAAACTGTGTGCAACACTGGACCCAGCCATTGGACTTGAATTTCACATGACCCCATGAGACATCTGCTATGGTGGCCAAGGGAATGCTCACATCATCCCTCCTGCAACTTCAGGCAGTTCAGCTTGGTAAAAGACTCCTTCCTTCTAGGGAAAGAAGAGGGCAGAGCACAGAAAATTTTGCCTTATAGCCTAAATATCATTTTAAGCACAGTAAAATAAAGCACCAAGCAGATTCCCGAAGCCCCAAATTTCAGGCCATTGCTCCTGAGTGGCATTCCAAGACTCTCCTAGGATCAGAAGGGAACCTACATCTCTCAAAAAAGGACACCTAATCTTGAAAGGACTTACCACCTGCTAACTAAAGAGCACTTAGGCCTTGAATAAACATCAGAAGTGTCCAAGCAGTAGTCTTCAAGGGCCTTTGGAAAGATCCAGCACTGTGCTGGATCAGGTATAACCCAGTGCAGTCCCAGTTGTGTTGGCTAAGGGAGTCCTTGCATCACCTCTCCCCCAACTCCAGGCAGTCCAGCAGGAAAAAAGAGACTCCTTCCGTTTGGAGGAAAGTCAAGCAATAAAACAAGAGATTTTGCCTGGTGATCCAGGGAATTCTTCCAGATCTTACCCAAGTGTGCCCAGATGGTGTGAGTCTGCAAGAGACTCAGTGTTACTGGGCTTGGTATGTGTCTCTGTGGTGATACAGCTGCAGTGAACAAAGATTTAGATCACAACACTCAATTCTCTTCAAGTACATGAAAAGCCTTCTCAAGCAGGATGAGTGTACAAAGAAGCTAAGACTGTGAATGTTAGAATAAATGCCTAACTTATCAATGTCCAGACATCAAGGTACATATACAAACATCAAGAATATCCACAATAACATGACCTCACTAAACAAACTGAATATGGAACCAGATACCAATCCCAGTGTGATAGAGATATGTGACCTTTCAGACAGAAAATTCAATATAGCTGATTTTTTAAATTTTTTTATTCTTAATTATTAAGTTTACATAATAAGTATATATATTTATGAGATATATGAGATGTTCTGACACAGTATACAAAATGTTGGGAATGTTGGCTTTGTTCTGACTCAGTTTCCTTTCATGGAGGTCTAGCCATCATGTGAGGCAACTGAGGGTATCTGACTGAGACAAGCCATAAGTGTTATCCAAAGACTCCTGGACTAACTCTAGCCCCCAACGGCCCATTAGGGTGTCAGCACTAGGACCTTCAGTGTCTCCAACCTTTTTTTTTCTTTCATGGCTGTCATAGTTTCTTTCTCTTCTCTATATGCAATGTTAAATGTTAAGGATGTTTTTGCAAACAGGAGATATTACCGGGTAGAATGAGCATAACGAGCATTTGGCTTAGTCATTAAAAGTATAAAATGAAAGGTTAAGAGTAGCACAGATGAAGCAAAGTGTGTCTTGGCATCTGTAAGTAAATTTGTGGTGAAAATGTTCCTGTAATTTTCTTGGTTGCCAACTTAATACCATACACCCGGAGGCCTAGAAAAGAAGCATGGCCTCAGGAAGGAAGCTTTTCTGTAAATATGAGGGAAAATGGTACAAGGTTCCATATGTTTAGGCCTTCTATACCTTATATGGTAATCTGTACCTTTGCCAACATTGTAGGATTGATTCAGCTCTTCTAGTGGTCATCTCAGGAGAGACTGCAAGGGGCAATTCCAGGGAAATAGGGAAGCAAACCCCAGAGGTATCTCCAGTGGGGGAATCAACCTCCTCCTCAGCTCCTCTTTATCCAGGTTCTCTCTCAAGCTTGTCCCAGCCTAGAAATCCTTGTTTTAGGCATGTCCCAGTCTCACTCCTGTCCCTATAAGAGATGCTGGATGGATGTGGCTACATTAAGGTCCCCTTTTCTACACAGGGCTTAAGGTAAATTAAGGGGGATCTTGGCAAGTTTTCAGACAGACCTGACAGGTGTATAGAGGATTTCTAGAGCTTAACCCAAGTATTTGAGGTCTCCTATAAGGATTTGATGTTACCTTTGAATCAGACCCTGGTACCAGCTAAAAGGTAGGCCATTCTGCACGCGGTAGAGGATTGTGGGGATGAGCTTTGTTTCTCATATAGGACCAGGGAAGGGGATGAGACTTACCTGATTGGAAAAGTATCAATGCCATTTGGGGACCTTAAATGGGACCCCAATGAAGAAATGGGAAAAAAGAGGAGGAAACACTTTCAGATGTGCATATTAGAGGGTTTGCAAGGCACTGGAACTAGCCCTCTTGATTACACTGGGCTATCCATGGTAGAATAGAAATTGGATAAAAGTCTCACTGCCTTTCTGGTGGAAGATATTGGGAGGGACCTTGGCAAAACACACTTCTCTGTCTCCTAACTTGGTCAAAGGACAGTTGGTCCTAGGGGATAAGTTTATTGCATAGACAGACCTTGATGCCAGGAGGAAGCTGTAGAAACAAGTTGCGGGACAAGATGGTACTTTGGAGGGCCTCCTGGGAGTGGCCACCTTGGTCTTTTGCAATGGAAGGTGGGAGGAAGTCCAGAAAAGAGAGGTGAGATACAAGAAAAGGGCGGATGGTCTAAAATCTGCCTTGTGGGATCCTGGACCCCAGGATCCCTGAGATGCCCCTATGGACTGCTGCAAATATACTGGGTGAGGGCACTTTAGGAAGGATTGTCTGAACAGTGGGAGGAGGTCACCTGTACCCTCTCCAGTTTACAATGAGGACCACGGAAGGGCAAACTGTCCCTAGAGATGTGGGTCAGTGGGTCCAGGGCCAGTCTCCCAAATGGTCCAGCAGTACTGATGGGTCCCAGGGCAACTCCCCCTGGCTCTGGTGGTTCAGATCATAATTGCCATCCAGAAGCCACAGTGATTCTGGGCATTGAGGAAAGGAGGGTGGACCTCCTCCTGGAATCTGGAGCGGGCCTTTCAGTTCTCCTCTCCAATCAAGGCCCTTCTCCTCCCTTGGTGTGACCATGAGTGATGTCTCAAATCTTCTTCCACCACGTTAGAAGTCAACAGAGCCCTGTGAATAGAGAGCTTTTCTAGGTGAGGGGTTGGCTCTTTTTTTTTCTTTTGGGATTTACCTTAATAGGCCAGGTTCCCAATTCCCAGACTTCTTTTTCCTCCCTTGTTTGAGGAAGATATGGTCCCTCAGCTCCACCAATTTGCAATAGGGAAACAGCAGAGAAGTTGCTCCCACGTTGCTAGCTGAAATTGGATGAGGGCCACCTGGGACTAATTTAATGGTTCCATTCACCCTCCTGAGGCACCTGTTTGTCCCAAGGTTTAGTTTGAAGCCCTGGAATGGAATACTAGACCTGAGACAGACCACAGCAGGAGTCGAGGGGTACAGCACAGGTGAGCATGGCTAATTCCTGCCGATTAAGCCTTCCCAATTTGTTGATGGAGGTCATGCTCACATCCATGACACAGGTAAGGTCTAGGGAACTCAAAGGTTACTGACAGCAAGAGGGTTAGAAACCACACAGGTAAGTGAGAATATTACTGGGACTATGCCTCCCCACTTCATGGGTGAAGGTTGCACTTGCACCCATGGTCAACACTGGTACAGGTTGCCAGGACACAGGGATAAAAGGTCAGAAGGAGAAAAAGGGATGTCTTTTTTCTTTCCATCAGGTCCGCTGGGTATTTGCTAGGAAGAAAGAGAACAACAGGATGCATTTTTCCCTCTGTTTGATGGGAAACCAATTCTTTTCAGCCTGCACTCCTTTCCAGTGCATTCTAAATCACTGGAAGCCATTTGACCTTCAGATGTTGGAGAAAAAAATAAAAAACATTTTTCATTTTTCCTCCTTTGTCCTCTCTTCATGAATGTGTAATTGCATCTCTGTACCACAGGACACTCCATCAGACATATCCTCTAAACTGGGAAGAGTTTTATTCCCAAACCTTAACTGTTTGGCAATTACTTGAGGAGGGACAAGTTCTCTTTGTCTTTTACTCCTTCACAGAACTCCATGGTCAATAGGGCTCCATGGTTCAGGGGAAGAGAAACCAGAAGCCTATTATACTGGCAAAATGGTAAAAGGTCTTACCAGTAGGACTTTTGGCTTCTCTCTCTCTGTGCAACTAATTACAGGAATGGTAAAAGGCATTGGAGTCTCTGCCCCTCCATGAGTTCAGAAGCCAGAAATATTGGCCATTTGGCATGGCTAAGGTCGGGCAATTAGAGATTTAGAAGAATTTCTTATAAAGAGAGTGCTATGGTTAAAAGTAAGGATAATTAAATATGGGTATCAAAGTTATAGATAGATTTAAAAGACCTTTATGTCTTTCTCTTCATGAATCTAGTTTTTCCGGAAAAAACGTTTTTCTTCTTAGTCAATTTAATTATTTGTCTCCATTTTTGTTTTGCCACTCTTAATGCACATATGAGGGACTCCAGGATGACTTCTGGTGGCCTGGGATTCCTCAGAAAAAAACAGAGTAGGCACCACTGACTAATTTTGGGGAAAACCTCTATTTTCCTCATGGAACCCCAGCAATTATGGGTGGATATATTTCTCTCAAAATCCGTTTTTGTCTTCCAGCTATGCCTACTTATTAGGCCTTAGAAACTGCATGTTTTTCTAGCCCTAGGTTTTGAAGGGCTATACCCCAGGCCCAGTAATCCAATTAAAAGTTTGGCATATGAAAAATCTTACAATTACCAGATCTCCTTCTGTCTGTCTGTGTAGATAAATACATATTATGTTTGTGATGTTTATATAAAGGAGCTGTCTAATTCATTGGCTTAAGAAAAAATAAGTGCTTAGATCAAATATTTTTAAGGAAAAATAGAAGCTCTAATGCCATTTAGTTCACATGACTTTAATCTTCGAGAAATAGAAACACTTATAAAGATTATTGGTAAAATTAAAATGTCTTCAAAATGTAAACATGTGTTCCAAAATGGTAAATCTAAAATTCTGATGTCTGAGTATGTGTTATTTTATTTTTTTAGAAAAAGAGAGAAAAGGAGAAAGAAAGAAACAGCAAAAGAAAGAAAAAAAAGAATGAAAGAGAGAAAGAAAGAGGAAGAGAAAGGGGGAGAGAGAACGGGATTCTTGTTTTATTGCCCAGGCTAGAATGCAGTTTAAAAATGGGTATTAAAAGCCTCTTTTATGCCAATAATTGTGCTTAACAATGGAGACAGGAAGGAATAGGAGATGAAAATAACAAATAAGCAGCCAACCAATATTTTATTTAAACCTGTGAAACGCTATGCAATTGCTGAGGAGTGATTTACTTCCAATTATGTGGTCACTTTTAAAATAGGTATAATGTGATACTGAGAAAAATGTATGTTTTGTAGATTTGGGGAGGAGAGTTCTGTAAATATTTGTTAAGTCTAGTTGTTCC
>CAUYQU010061965.1:0-28142 GCA_963574635.1 Cheracebus regulus | reverse complement strand
CAAAGGTCGCCAGGCGCCCCGATTGAAACTTTGACACCCCCCCCGGGCAAAAACTTAAAACCCCCGTCACAAAAAAAAAAAAAAAAAAAAAAAAAAAAAAAAAAAAAATTCTAATACTGAGGGTATATGCCTAATTTGTTTCCAGTAAAGCAACTAGAAATGGGCAAATTATTAAACTTCCTAGGTGATATATCCATTTGCCTTTGTGGAATTGATAGTAGGATAGATAAAAGATTTATGTTGTCATTAATCAGGTGGACTTCCTCCAAGGTTCTAATTTACCAAAAGAATCAAGTCTAGGCTGGGCATGGTGGCTCACACCTATAATCCGGCACTTTGGGAGGCTGAGGTGGCAGATCGCCTGACGTCAGGAGTTCGAGACCAGCCTGGCCAACATGGTGAAAACCCGTCTCTACTAAAAATACAAAACATAGCTGGGCTTGGTGGCAGGCGCCTGTAATCCCAGCTACTCAGGAAGCTGAGGCAGGAGAATCACTTGAATCCAGGAGGTGGAAGGTGCAGTGAGCTGAGATGGTGCCACTGTACTGCAGCCTGGGAGACAAGAGTTAAACTCCATCTCAAAAAAAAAAAAAAAAGAACCAAGTCTAAATCTACAAATGAAGAGCAGCTTTTTTGGTCAGTGGATTTAACTTCCAAGTCTCCCTCTGTCACCCAGGCTGGAGTGTACAGTGGTGCAATCTTGGTTTATTGCAACTTCCACCTCCCAGGTTCAACTGATTCTCCTGCCTCAGCCTCCTGAGTAGCTGGGATTACAGGCCTCGCCGCCACGCTTGGCTCCTTTTTATATTTTTAGTAGAGATGGGGTTTCAACATGTTGGTCAGTCTGGTCTTGAACTCCTGGCCTCAAATGAGTCGCCTGCCTTGGCCTCCCAAAGTGCTGGGATTATAGGCCTGAGCCACTGCGCCCAATTGCTGCATTGCTTTAAAAAAAAAATTTTTTTTTTAATTGTCGTCTCTGAGTACGGATGCTGCATTGCTTTTTATATTTGGTGATATAGGGTACCATTTTCGTCTTTTTCCATATGAATAACCATTTCTTTCCTATTTCACTTAATGAATGGTTCTTTCTTTCCCCATTGATCCAACATGCTATCTCTTTCATACACTGAAGTTCCATACATGTATGGCTGTCTTTGGGCTCTGAATTTTATTTTTATTTGTATATTTTTTGAGACAGAGTTGCACTCTTGTTGCCCAGGCTAGAGTGCAATGGGGAGGTCTCGGCTCACTGCAATCTCTGTCTCCTGGGTTCAAGGGATTCTCCTGCCTTAGCCTCCGAAGTAGCTGGGATTACAGGTGCCCGCCACCATGCCTGGCTAATTTTTGTATTTTTAGTAGAGATGGGGTTTCATCATGTTGGCCGGGATGGTCTTGAACTCCTGACCCCAGGTGAACCACCCGCCTCGGCTGCCCAAAGTGTTGGGATTATAGGTGCAAGCCACTATGCCTGGCCTGACATTTATTCCATTGAACTATTCAGTTGTTCTCCCATGCTTTCTAAAGTGCTGTAAGTTTCATAATAGGTCCTCCTATCTTGTAGGGCAAATCTTACCTTCCTGCTTTTCTTTTGCAGGAGTGACTTGGCTATTCTTGTCCTTTTAGTCTAACATGTAAATTTTAGAACTGGCTTATTAAGTTTAATGAAAAACTGTGCTGTGATTTGGATTGGAACTGTATTGAATACACAGATCACTTTGGGAAGAACTGACAACTTTACAATATTGCCTTCCTATCCATGAACCTGGTATCTCTCCAGTTATTTAAGTTTTCTTTAATCTTACCTTCTTGCTCTTCTTCAAAAGGGACCTAGCTCTTCTTGTCCTTTTAGTCTAACATACAAATTTTAGAACCAGCTTAGTAAGTTTCATTAAAAACTGTGTTGTGATTTTGATTGGAACTGTATTGCATATACAGACTATTAATGTTTTACATTTTCCCCCATAGAACCTTGGGCATGTTTTGTTAAGATTTATTCTTAAGTCCTTCATATTCTGATACTGTTATAAATGTTTTCTTCTTATTTAGTGGCACTTTCTAGTTTTCTCTTGTTGTTAAATAGAAATGCATTTCATTTTTAATGGAACTGTATTGAATATATAGTTTTCCCTACAGAGCCATGGGCATCTTTTGTTAAGATTTATTCTTAAGTCCTTCATATTCTCTGACACTGTTATAAATGTTGTTTTCTTCTTATTTAGTTACATTTCCTAGTTGTCTGTTGCTGGTAAGTAGAAATGCAATGGATTTTTGTGTATTAACCTTATATCCAAGCATTTGTTAAACCCTCCTCTTATTTATAATTCATCTGAAGATTCTTTGGGATTTTCTGTGTAAACAATCAAATCATTCACAATGTCATTCACAAAAATGACATTGTTATATCATCCTTTCCAATCCTTATTATTATTTTCAGACCGAGCCTTGCTCTGTCACCCAGGCTGGAATGCAGAGTTGCGATCTCGGCTCATTACAACCTCTGCCTCCTGGGTTCAAGCAATTCTTCTGCCTCAGCCTCCCAAATAGCTGAGATTACAGGCACGTACCACCACATCTGGTTAATTTCTGTGTTTCTGGTAGAGACGGGGTTTTGCCATGTTGCCCAGGCTAGTCCAACTCCTGGGCTCAAGTGATCCACCCGCCTTGGCCTCCCAAAGTGCTGGGATTACAGGCGTGAGCCACCGCACCCAGCCTTCCTTTCCAACCCTTACGCCTCTAATTTCTTTTTTCTTGCCTTAATGTGTGGGTCCTCCAATGCAATGCTTCAAATATTGGTCCTCAGAATTCCAAGATTCTGGAGGTGCTTTAGGATTTCTGCAAATATTTGCCTTCAATGTCATTTAAAAATAGTTAACTACTTTAAAAAGTTTATCAAGTTTTAAAGAATCCAAAATTCAACTTGATCTAAGTACTGCCACCCTATTAGCTCATTCTCCTGGTTCTTCCTGGGACTTTTTGCTTTTCTAATTTTATATTCCTTTTCTCATGCTGAATCCAATGTCTTTTAAAGATTTATTTATTTATTAGCCAGAACATGTTCTCAGCTGACCAATGTCTTTTATCATCTTTTTCTGTTATTTAGTCTCAGAAATCTTGGTCCATAAATAACTGGAGACAAACGTATAACCAGGAAACACTGTCTTGTGAAAATATTTTCCTAATTGCCACATTCCTCATGGGGTAGTGATAAATAGCTGAATTTAACTACATCCTCCAGTGGATGAAATATCTGTACCTAAATATCAACTAGGAAAGGACACTGGAAAGATTGATTCTTTGAAGTCAGAGCTATAGCTGAGTTTGAGGCTGAGTTGCATATATACTTGGAATTTCAGAAAACCATGTTATACCAACAAAACTAATATCAAACCAATATTTATACTCTACTTTTCATAAGAAACAGTCACTTAATAAAAATCAATTGCCAAAATATAATTCTGGTAGTAAAAAAGAAGAAAAAGATCTAATCATGGAAACTGAGCTTCATGCCAAGAACATACCTGCTACCGCTCATTACATAACCTGAGCATTCAAACGACGCAATTTCTTCACTTGTCAAGCCAATTTCACCTCTTCGTGGGATACGTTTTCCAGCTTTTACATATTCAGCCATAGCTGCACCTTCACCAGGTAACAGGGCATGGCCATAGCTACAAAGTAATTCACAATTCAGGAAAGGTCCATTAAATCATTTTAATATTAAAAGCTCATGATCTAAAGAGAACATAAACAAACCCCATATTTTCTCTCAGACAAGAGTAGGAATAACAGTGCTCAGCAGTAATGTGCTAGGAAGCTCAATGTGAATTACTTTGTCCTAATTAGTGTATTAAACATTGCACTGCACTATGACCTATACAACTAATCCAGAAATGCAGAGATATTTTGAAAGAAAAGAACTGATGTGAGTGTAGATTCATGGTTTACAATTATGGATTAATTTATCCCTACAGGCATTGCCATTACTGGTTCCGCCTCCAGCTGGTTCTCTTTCCCTTTTTCCCTTAAAAAATCCAAAGTATGCCAGGCACAGTGGCTCACTCCTGTAATCCCAGCACTTTGGGAGGCCGAGGCAGGTAGATGACCTGAGGTCAGCTGACCTGAGGTCAGCATGGTGAAACCCCATCTCTACAAAAAATACAAAATTAGCCGGGCATGGCGGCAGATGCCTGTAATCCCAGCTACTCAGGATGCTGAGACAGGGGAATCGCTTGAATCTGGGAGGTGGAGGTTGCAGTGAGCTGAGATTGTGCCACTGCACTCCAGCCTGGGCAACAGAACAAGACTTTTTCTCAAAAAAAAAAAAAAAAAGAAAAGAAAAAAAGAAAATCCAAAATAGGCCAGGCGTGGTGGCTGTCGCCTGTAATCCCAGAACTTTGGGAGGCTGAGGCAGGTGGATCACTTGAGGTCAGGAGTTCCAAGTCCAATGTGGCCAATAGGGCAAAACCCTATCTCTACTAAAGATACAAAAATTAGCCGGGTGTGGTGGTGGGCATCTGTAATCCTGGCTACTCGGGAGGCTGAGGCAGGAGAATCACTTGAACCTGAGAGGTGAAGGTTGCAGTGAGCCAAGATCACGCCACTGCACTCCAGCCTGGGAGACAGAGCGAAAATCAATCATGCTGCTGTATTTCATCCTGGGAGATAGAGTGAGACTCCATCTAAAAAAAAAAAAAAAAAATTCTAGGCCTGGGAGACAGAGCAAAACTCGATCATGCTGCTGTCTTTCAGCCTGGGAGATAGAGTGAGACTCCATCTCAAAAAAAAAAAAAAAATTCTAGGCAGGGCATGATTGCTCACGCCTGTAATCCCAGCACTTTGGGAGGCTGAGGCAGGCGGATCACAAGGTCAGAAGTTTGAGACCAGCCTGACCAACTTGTGAAACCCTGTCTCTATTTAAAATACAAAAAAATTAGTCAGGTGTGGTAGCACGTGCCGGTAATCACAGCTACTCAGGAGGCTGAGGCAGGAGAATCGCTTGAACCCAGGATGCGGAGGTTGCAGTGAGCCAAGATTGCGCCACTGCACTCCAGCCTGGGTGCCAGAGTGAGATTCCGTCTCAAAAAAAAAAATTCTGCTGATAAAAAAATAAAGAGAAAAAAGGAATAAAAAGTTCTGTGAAGATTAAAGAGAAATAGAAATCACATCTACTTGTGGAGGGGAAGTATTGGGAATGAGCATATGCATCTCCTTTTGAAAAGGGCTTTGAAAGATAGCAAGGATTTTAACAGGAAAAAACTGGAGATAGGGAAGAAAACAAAGGGCAGGGAAAAGAAGGGAAGGTATACTGGAGGAAGAAACAAGCTGAACATGGCATAAAAGTTGGAAAGTGCACAGTAAGCACAGGGAGTATATAGTAGTTCATCTCAGCTGGAACCTGGAGTAGAAATAAGGGAATAGAGTGACATAAGCTTGTCAAGGTAAGTTAGAACCAGACTTTTTGGAAGGTATTTTAGATATTATAAATACACTGCTACTTACTTCAAAGGTTTATCATCTTGAGAGGTAAGTGTTTTTGGAGCCTCTGGGCCAATTAAATCTGAAGGTTCTTCAGTCTCTGCATGAAAGATATTAAGAAACACATTCACATTCTAATTGGTTACTTTAATATTTCATCTGTTTTGAGTTAAAGTCTATCAGAAGAACCTACTTGTTCGATCCTTCCAGGGATTCTCCAGAAACTCTTCTTGGGATTCTTTAGAGCTTGAATCACTGGACTCTTTTCTGTTCTTCTTAGACTTCTTTTTCTTATATTTCTTCCTATAGGGATTATAATTTGATACAAATTCACTTTATCCTCCTATGTTAGAGGGCATCTTAATTTTTCTCATTTTTCTTTTTAAATTTTGAACTGGTGACTACATCTTAATTTTTCAAGGCAAAGAAAGGTGACAATAAAATGATCTGAATTCCCAGCTTATTCAAACTTGCTAGATAATTTTACTTAAAAAAATCTTCTAACTTATCGGGGTAAAAATCTTAACACCCGGTCTCTACAAAAAAAAAAAAAAAAAAAAAAATTAGCTGGGTGTGGTGGCACACACCTGTAGTCCAATCTACTCAGGAGGCTGAGGTGGGAGGATTACTTGAGCCCAGGAGTTCAAGGCTGCAATAACCTATGATTGGCCCACTGCACTCCAGCCTGGGCAACAGAGTGAGACACTGTGTCTAAACAATTTGTTTCTAAAATTCTAACTTATTTAACCAAAATCATCTTTTGCTATAAAGACTATTACTAGGCCCTGTACAGTGGCTCAAGCCTGTAATCCCAGCACTTTGGAAGGCTGAGGTGGGTAGATCACAAGGTCAAGAGATCTAGACCACCTGGCCAACATGGTAAAACCCCAACTCTACTAAAAATACCAAAATTAGCTGGGCATGGTGGCGGGCACCTGGTCCCAGCTACTCAGGAGCCTGAGTCAGAAGAATCACTTGTACCTGGGAGGTGGAGGTTGCAGTGAGCCGAGATCACACCACTGCACTCCAGCCTGGCAACAGAGCGAGACTCCATCTTAAAAAGGGCAACAAAAAAAATTATCACTAAAGGAGGCTGGGTATGGTGTTTCATCCCTGTAATCCCAGCACTTTGGGTGGCTGAGGCGGGTGGGTCACTTGAGCTCAGGAGTTAGAAACTAGCCTGGGCAACATGACGAAATCCTGCCTCTACAAAAAATACAAAAATTAGCCAGGTGTGGTGGCACATGCCGATAGTCCCAGGTCGGGGAGGTGGGAGCAGAGGTGGGAGGATGGCTTGATCCTGGAAGGTCCAAGTTGTAGTGAGCTGTGATCCCGCCACTGCACTCCAGCCTGGGTGACAGGGTGAGACACTGTCTCAAAAAAAAAGAAAAAAAAATCACTAAAGGGAACAACGAAATACAGTTCTCATGTTGTAGAAAGCAGAAATAAAACAGCCTAAAAAGTCTCCACAATTTGAGCATTACAAATAACTTTGTGTGTAATGAATTAAAATAGGTCAAATATGTTTAAATCCGTGGGTTCATAATGATACTTTAAAAAATCCAATTCATTATTTGAAAAGTCATAAAACAAAATTATCCTGCTCTTACTATATAAACTATATTTCAGGGTATTTAAATAGTTGATGAAGGTAAGTTTCTCTTATAGAATTATTCTGCCTAATAAATGAAGGATAAAGCCAGGATTAGACTATTACCATTTTACAACCCCTAATGAAACAATTGATGGAGATAACGACCATCAATGGCTGTTAATAAGACAAAAAGGGATAACCAGACATTATATGCCTCCTGACAGTACCACCTTCACAGCACCACCTATGGAAACTCAAATCTGAACCTTGTCAGGCCTCTAGACCTAGCAATCTACTGGAAATACAAAGGACAGAGAACATGCCAAAGAATACCATAAGAATACAATCACTGCAAGTTATGGGCATCATTTGGATCCTGATTGGAATAGACTATAAAAAAAACTGCTGAGAATTGAGGAATTATTACTAAATGTTTTAGGCATGATAATAGCATTGTGATTATGGGTTTGTTTTTTTAAATATAGAGACGGGGTCTCGCTATGTTGCCCAGGCTGGTATTGAACTCCTGGGCTCAAGTGATCCTCCTGCCTGGCCTCCTAAAGTGCTGGGATTACAGATAAGCACCACTGTGCCTGGCCAGTTTTTTGTTTTGTTTTAAAGAATATCTATCTTTTAGAGAAAGGTACTGAACTGCTTATGGATGGAATGATACCTGAGATTGATTCAAAAATAAATGATGGATGGTAGATATTGCCCATCAATTGATAATTTATTTAGACAGCATGATAGGTACAGGAGGGATCATTATACTATTTTATGTAATTTTATATGTTTGAAATTTTCTGGCTGCGCGCAGTGGCTCATGCCGGTAATCCCAGCACTTCGGGACTCCAAGGTGGCAGGATCCCTTGAGGTCAGGAGTTCCAAACCAGCCTGGCCAACGTGGTGAAACCCCATCTCTACTAAAGTAAACACAAAAATTAGCCAGGCGTGGTGGTGGGTGCCTGTAATCCCAGGGACTCGGGAGGCTGAGACATGAGAATTGCTTAAATCAGGGAGGCGGAGGTTGCTGTGAGCCGAGATCACACCACTGCACTCCAGTCTGAGCAACAGAGTAAGACTCTGTCTCAAAAGAAAAAAAAAGAAATTTTCCATAATAAAACTTAAAAAACTGACGATCTGTGTTTCCTCTTCTTTTCCTTTTTCTTGGCTTTCTTTGCTCTCCTTTTGTTATCTTCATCTGCAAATTAAAGCACAGTACAATTAAGAAAAAAATTTTTTAACTCTAAAACTGTAGTACTTTTGAGGAGGTAACTATCCTATTGCTGTCCCATTTATTTTTACAAAGAAATTACCTCATTGAAACATTTATTGCTATTTGTCAGGAACTGTAAGAGGTACTATGAACATAGAAATTAAAGTCACTAGGTATTTGGTGACATAGGGTATTATTATTAATTTCATTGTGTGAGACAGTGTTGTTGTTAAGTAGGAAAACGCCTCTTTTTAAGGGATGCATACAGAAATATTTAGGGTGGAAGTGTGATGATATTTGTAATTGAGTTTGAATATCTCAGCAAAAAGCCCATATTTTGAAGTAAGTATGTAAAAATACTAGCAACTGCCAAATCTAGGTGATAAGCATATGGTATTAATTATACTATTCTCTTCACTTTTCTCAATATTTAAATATGTTCATGATAAAAAAGGAAAGAAAACTATGTGCGTGTTGGAGGTGGTAGAGAGAATGCTTTCCAGGATCTCAGTCTAATGGAGGAGACAGATAGGTAAAGAGATCAATACAGACTGGAGTGATAGAGAGAAGCTTAGGGAGCCTAGACACACAGAGGAGTCTTAAAATCAGACTGATTTGGGGAGGGAGGTTGAGGAATGGTTGACCAGGAAAGGTGACTCATAAAGTAGTTCTTTGATTACAAAAGTACTACTGCATGCCCATTGGTGAAATGAGTAAACGAAGCTGGATGGAGGGAGGGGCTGGCATTCTAGGCAGAGGGCCTCTCTACCAAGTAACAATTAAGAGAAAAAACAGGGAATACTAAGCAGACAGAAAGTAGTTTTTTTTTTTTTTTGAGACAGAGTCTCACTCTGTCGCCAGGTGCCAGGCTGGAGTGCAGTGGCACAATCTCAGCTCACTGCAACCTCTGCCTCCCAGGTTCAAGCAATTCTCCTGCCTCAGCCTCACGAGTAGCTGGGACTACAGGCGCACGCCACCACGCTCAGCTAATTTTTGTATTTTTAGTAGAGACGGGGTTTCACCATATTGGCCAGGATGGTCTCGATCTCTTGACCTTGTGATCTGCCCGCCTCGGCCTCCCAAAGTGCTGGGATTACAGGCTTGAGCCACCGCGCCTGGCCCAGAAAGTAGTTTTAAGATTACAGAGGATGGTGCAAGAGAGTGTAACAGAGTATATGTGATCAGAAAGAGAGGTGAGTCAAGGTCTGAACTTTACCCTGAAGGCTATGGATTGCTATTGAAGGATTTTAAGTAGGTATTTGGTGATATAGGGTACTATTACTAATTTCATTGTGTGAGACAGTGTTGTAGTTAAGTATAAAAATGTCTCGTTTTAAGTGATGCATACAGAAATATTTGGAAGTTCTGTCTTCCAGAAC
This sequence comes from Cheracebus regulus, assembly GCA_963574635.1. Lineage (NCBI taxonomy): Eukaryota > Metazoa > Chordata > Mammalia > Primates > Pitheciidae > Cheracebus > Cheracebus regulus. The sequence continues at coordinate 18,478 of CAUYQU010061965.1, read as the reverse complement.
TGAGGAAGAGCAGTGATAGGGAGGGCCAGGAAACTTGGTTGATATCAGAGGAAGGTGAATCTTTGTGTAATGCTAACCCCTGAGGAGGCACCTTCTGGTCAATCATCAGCCAGGAGAGAGTACAAAAAGGAGACTATTTGTGACGCACTATCCCAGATAGGGTGTCTTCCACAAATCAGCAGCCGGCATGAAGAGGGCACTTTATGGCATACCTTTTTGAAAAGTATACAGAGGTGCTCATTGGGCATAAGAATTACATAGAAGAGCCCTTCCACTGATGCAGCCCTGTAAGGCTTGCTTTGGTAGAGCCCAACCCCCTGACTTGGTCTAGTGGCACATGCCTTGTACAACTATGCACACCCAATCTGGAGTCATATCGCTTAGGTTTGAATCCCAACTGCGTGATCTTGGGGATAGTACTTATAACCTGCTCTGCCTTCACCTCCTCATCTATAAGATGTCCCTTACAGCTACTGTATGTAGCAATATGGCAATAATGAATATAAAGCGCTTATCGGGGTACCTGGCACGTTAGCAAGCATTCAAAAACTCTTCAGTATTATTATTGTTTCCAGGAACCTTCTTCTAAAATATGTTTTAAGAAGTAAAAATAGTTTTGAAGCAAGGCTTGCAGAACGCTGTTGGCTTTCTTACCACTGGAGTCTGTTTCAGAATCAGAGTCACTGTCGCTATCTTCAGAATACTTCTTGTGTTTTCTTTTCGATGATTTTTTCTTTCTTCGTTTCTTGGACCTTTCTTTTGAATGGCTAGACTTCTTCTTCTTCTTTCTTTCTTCTAAAAAAACACAAATAAAAAATTATATTCTAAAAAATTATTTCTGAACATCAAAAGAAAAAGATGATGGGCAATTTGAGTAAAAGCAAAGTCTAATGTTCAACTATTTACAAACTGATTTTTTAGGCGGGGCGCAGTGGCTCACACCTGTAATCCCAGCACTTTGGGAGGCCGAGGCGGGTGGATCACGAGGTCAGGAGTTCGAGACCAGCCTGACCAATATGGTGAAACCCCATCTCTACTAAAAACACAAAAATTAGCTGGGCGTGGCATGTGCCTGTAATCTCAGCTACTCAGGAGGCTGAAGCAGGAGAATCGCTTGAACCTGGGAGGCAGAGGTTGCAGTGAGCCAAGATCGCGCCACTGCACTCCAGCCTGGGCAACAAAGCAAGACTCCATCTCAAAAAACAAACAAAACCCAAAAAAACCTGGATTTTTTTAAACCTCTCAATAAAATAGCTCTGTATTTTAAAAATACCCTCTGGGTTTTTTTTTCTTTCTTTTAAATACCTTCTGAAGTAGAAGCTGAAGTAGTGCTTTTCTTTGGCTCTTCATCCTCTACAGGTGTATGTTCATCAGAACTGAATTTAAATAAAATGGTTATAAGAATTAGGAAAATGATGAGATATGGACCATGGCGTATAAAAATATGAACCCCAAATTTTTCAGTAACAGCACTGATTGTCCAAGAACCATTAAAAGCAAGCATTGGAGATCCTGAGGCAGAACTTGGGAATCAAAAAAACCAAAACAGCAACAACAACAACGCAAGCACTGGACTACTTTCGTAAACATGGAGTTCAAGGGTCTACCGCCTTTGTAACAATAAAATAATTTATCATTTGCATAACACTTTAGAGTTTACAGAGAACTATTTAAACAAAGCAGCATGGAGGATTTAGATTTTCAGAAGAAACCATAGGGAAAAAGTAGAGAAACAAGAACCATAAAGAAAGATTAAAGAAACTGGATATAAGAAGGCTGAAGAAAGACTTCATAATTTTATTCTAAGCACGTAAAAGACAAATGGTAAAGCAGCAACTGTTTTGTCTCCTCAGAGCAAGAATCTAATAAACTACAGTCTAAAGAGATTTTGATCTGCTGCACAGAATTGTAAAAATGAGTATTATTCAAATTCTACAATAGTTTAGAAAAGGAGTTTCCACATCATATAATCTTTTCCTCTGAAGATCACACTTGCAGTAATTCAAATATTGTGTAGAAAATTATTTTTACAGTTCCTTCTAACTCCAATTCAATGCATTCATGTTCTTCAAGCATTTTCTTTTTTTATTTTAAATAGAGACGGGGTCTCGCTATGTTGCCCAGGCTGGTCTTGAACTCCTGGGCTCAAGGAATCCACCTGCCTTGGCCTCCCAAAGTGCTAGGATTACATGCATGAGCCACTGCACCTGGCTTCTTCAAGCATTTTCTAAATGTATCTGTAAGAACAAGTTTCAGGCTGGGCGTGGTGACTCATGCCTGTAATCTCAGCACTTTGGGAGGCTGAGGTGGACAGATTACGAAGTCAGGAGTTTGAGACCAGCCTGGCCAACATGATGAAATCCCATCTCTACTAAAAACACAAAAATTAGCTGGGTGTGGCAGTACGTGCCTGTAGTCCCAGCTACTCGGGAGGCTGAGGCAGGAGAACTGCCTGAACCCAGGAGGCGGAGGTTGCAGTGAGCTGAGATTGCACCACTGTACTCCAGCCTGGAGACAGAGCAAGACTCTGTCTCCAAAAAAAAAGAAAAAGAAAAAGAAAAAAAAGAACAAGTTTCACATAGTAATGCTTTATTATCCAGTCATAAATTACAGGTTTTCCTGTGAAGCACACTGTCTCAACCTAAAGTTGGCACAGAAATAGAGGAGAGGGAAGAAGAAACTTAGGAGTAGCATCAGAGAAAAGAAATAAGAAAAAAGAAAAAGCATGAAGCCTGCAGATAGTATTGGATATAGGAATATTAACTAAAAAAAACTATACTGGTATATTCATTTTAAAAAGTTTCTTTGTAGGTCGGGTGTGGCGGCTCACACCTGTAATCCCAACACTTTGGGAGCCTGAGGCGAGTGGATCATGAGGTCAGGAGTTCGAGACCAGCCTGGCCAACATGGTGAAACCCCGTCTCTACTAAAAATACAAAAATTAGCTGGCGTTGTGGCAGGCACCTATAATCACAGCTACTCAGGATGCTGAGGCAGGAGAATCACTTGAACCTGGGAGGCGGAGGTTTTGGTGAGCCAAGACTGCGCCACTGTACTCCAGCCTGGGCAACAGAGTGAGACTCCGTCTCAGGAAAAAAAAAAAAAATCTCTTTGTAAGGCTAACATCTGACATGCAATTGCTACTGAGTTAGTTGAGAAAAAATGATTTAAAATAATAGGTGTATTATTTAACAATGAACCTTTCTATTAATAGGAAATTCATGCCCCCTGAATTATTTTAGACTATGCTAAAATGTACTAGCAACATGTTTTAATCTTTACATATGTTCTATGTTTTTAAAACTTAAGGGGTAAAAGAACATAAATCACAAGAAAGAAGAAAAATATGAGATATATTTAAAGTTCTTCACTTAAACATTTTGACAATACACTCAGAATTTAAACACATTATAACATTTTAAAAAGATATTTTTTAATCACTTACTCTGGTTCAGGATTCTTTGGAGAAAGTCCCCATACTTCAGGAGCTCCCAATTCTCCAATTCTCTCTCTCTCACTTAATCTCCTAGCAGATAAAGACATGTAAATTATAACTCAATGGCTGAGTTATTTCCTAAATATATAATCCAATTCAATAGGATTCTAGTTAAGCCTTTTTCCCCTTTACATTTCAAATATGAATAAAAACTTGGTTTAAATATAAACTCATCACTTAAGGTCTGATGTTCTGATGATACTATCAAATGGTACAGGCTATAGAAATGATGGCCTGAGTGACTGTCAAGTGCATCCCTTCTGCTGAATGCATGACTTAGCTCTTAACTGCTCATTTCATCGTCTGTAATATGTAACAGAAACAGTTTCACATTTGGAAATAACTTCATTTGTTTACAGATTTATGAAAGGTGAAGAGACGTCTCCTTTGATTTGGTCAAACCTTTGGTTTTCAGAAACCAAAGAATTAATGAAGAAAATACAAATGATGCATTAGGCATAGAAAACATCTGAAGTTCTGAAAATGAAAGAACAGCTTTTTTTTTTCTTCCCGAGATGGAGTCTTACTCTGTTGCCCAGACTGGAGTGCAGTGGTTCGATCTTGGCTCACTGCAACCTCCACCTCCCGGGTTCAAGCAATTCTCCAACCTCAGCCTCCTGAGCAGCTGGGATTACAGGCATGTGCCACCACATCCGTTTAATTTTTGTATTCTTAGTAGAGATGGGGTTTTACCATGTTGACCAGGCTGGTCTCAAACTCTTGACCTCATGATCTGCCCACCTCGGCCTCCCAAAGTGCTGGGATTATAGGTGTGAGCCACCGTGCCCTGCTGGAAAAAAAATGTTTTTTACTTTTTGTAGAGATGAGGTCTTGCGTTGTTGCCCCGGCTAGTGTCGAACTCCTGGCTTCAAGCAATCTTTCCACCTCAGCCTCCCAAAGCACTGGGATTACAGGCAATGAGCCACTGCACCTAGTTAAAAAGTTTTATTTAACAAAACTATACTCAGGGCCAGACACGGTGGCTCATGCCTGTAATTTCAGCACTTTGGGAGGCCAAGGTCGGTGGATCACCTGAGGTTAAGAGTTTGAGACCAGCCTGGCCAACATGGTGAAACTCTGTCTCTACTAAAAAAATACAAAAATTAGCTGGATGTGGTGGCATGCGCCTGTAGTCCCAGCTGTTCAGGAGGCTGAGGCTAAAGAATCCCCTGAACCTGAGAGGTGGAGATGGCAGTGAGCCAAGATCATGTCACTGCACTCCAGCCTGTGTGACACAGCAAAACTCTGTCTCAAAACAAACAAACAACCAAACAAAAAAACCCCAAACAACAACAACAAAAACACTATACTCAATGAGATACAAGGTTTGTTCCCTCTTAGTTCCTTTTTGGAAAAGGAGTGCATTTTCTATCTATTCTCTGAAGGACACTAAGCTTTATTTCTTCTGTTTTATGCCTCTGGTTTCTTGTTTTAATGTGTGCTATTACTCAGAAACTAAAAACAAAATAAAACAAAACAAAGACTAAGGCTAATTCCCTCAAAGTTTAGCTGCTTTTGACTCCTTTTTTTTTTTTTTTTTTGAGACAGAGTTTTGCCCTTGTTGCCCAGGCTAGAGTGCAATGGCACAATCTTGGCTCACTGCAACCTCTACACCCCAGTTTCAAGCAATTCTCCCGCCTCAGCCTCCTGAGTAGCTGGGATTAAAGGCACCTGTCACCACGCCCAGCTAATTTCTATATTTTTAGTAGAGACGAGATTTCACTATGTTGGTCAGGCTGGTCTTGAACTCCTGACCTCAGGTGATCCACCCGCCTCGGCCTCCCAAAGTGCTGGGATTACAGGTGTGAGCCACCTCGTCCGGCAACTCCATTTGTTTTTAAAAATCCTTACAAAATAAATATAATTGGAATGAGTGTTTGAATAAATTGTTTTTGCTTCCTTAATCAGGGGAAAGGTATAACTATGCAGAGTAGGATTGAGAGGGTTTCTTGCCTGAAGTAACAGACAATCTAAAAGGTGACATACTTATAACCGTACTTGGAATTTATGGATATGGGGGGAGGAAGGTCTACCAGACTGTTAACAGCAGAAGTCCTGTTGTCGTACCTGTTGCTCCCTGGTTTCATCTGTATTGTTAAGATAAATTATTGGCCGGGCGAGGTGGCTCATGCCTGTAATCCCAGCACTTTGGGAGGCTGAGGCAGGCAGATCACCTAAGGTCAGGAGTTCGAGACCAGCCTAGCCAACATAGCAAAACCCTATCTCTACTAAAAATACAAAATTTAGCTGGGTGTGGTGGCACATGCCCGTAATCCCAGCTGTTCAGAAGGCTGAGGCAGGAGAATCACTTGAACCCGGGAGGCAGAGGTTGTGGTGAGCCGTGATCACATCACTGCATTCCAGCCTTGGAGACAGAGAGAATCCATCTCAAAAAAAAAAAAAAAGATAAATTATTTATTTTCTAAATGTACATATGCAAGCTTCATCCAAGCCGTTCTAACATCTTTTGGTGAGGATTCTCCAAGAAGAAACCACTTACTTTTAGATTGACATAGCCTGTGGATACCTTTCTGAAAAATTTACTTTGGAGAGATAGGTCTCCAACCTAACTCAGGAATGTTTTTACTGTTTTTGCTCCCATGCATGAAACGTTAATAACTAACACTAATGCAATAGTTATTACGTTCCAGGCACCTAATTATTACAATCCCCAAATCCTTAGTACTTATTTTATCCCCCTTTAAATGATGAAAAAATGGAGCTCAGAGAGGTTACGTAACCTGACCAAGGTCACACAGCTATTAAGTGGCAAATAAGGGCTTCATACTCAGTCTGATTCTGGAACTTGTCCTTTCTTTTCTTCTTTTTTCTTTTTTTCTTTTTTTTTTAGAAACAGGATCTCCCTGTCACCCAAGCTGGAGTGCTGTGGTAAGATCATGGCTCACTGCAGCCTGACCTCTCCAGCTCAAGTGATCTCCCACTTCAGCCTCCCCAGTAGCTGGAACTACAAGCACATGCCACCATGTCCAGCTAACAAAAAATTTCTTTGTAGAGACCGGGTATCCCTATATTGCCCAGGCTGGTCTTGAACTCCTAGATTCAAGTGATCCTCCTGCCTTGGCTTCCTAAAGTGTTTGGATTACAGGCATGAACCTCTGTGCCAAGCCAAAAATGCATAGTTTTAAGGAGAAAGGAAAAGGTTCATAATTATTGCTGTGTAAGTCTTAATGTCTTATGTTTTCTAACTGTTAAATTATGTGTCAGGCACTGTACTAAGTTATTTATGTGCACTTATACTCTTAAAAATGAGAAGATTAGAAATATTACAGGCATTGAGGGGCAGTTTAAAGTTCCAACAGTTGGGAGATACCTTGATTCTTTTTCTTCCGGCAGTGGGAGGTAATGAAGTATAGTGATGAAAAGGACAGGCTCGGCCAGGCATGCGGTCACACCTGTAATCCCAGCACTTTGAGAGGCCAAGGGAGGAGGATCACTTGAGCCCAGGAGTTTGATACCAGCCTGGGCAACAGGGTGAAACCCCGTCTCTACCAAAAAATACAAAAATAAGCCGGGCATGGTGGTGCACACCTATAGTCCCAGCTATAGGACTATAGGAGTCCAAGGAGATTGAGGCTCCAGTGAGCTAAGATTGCACCACTGCACTCCAGACTGGGCAACAAAGCTAGACCTGGTCTCAAAAACAAAACAAAACAACTCCCAAACTATGCATTCTTCCACTCCAATATTCACTTTCATTAGAGGTCTAGTCTCATCCTGGCATCATTTTTCGTGGTCAAGATTGAGACCACTTAACAAGACTTCTCAAGGTAGGGTTATCTATAGCTTATCAGATCAGTTTTCCTACAGGCATCTAATCCGCCTTGTCTGAGGGGAATGTTTATTTCCTATCCAACTTAAACCCTTGATTTCATCCCTTCCTAATTCCCCACAAAACACTTCTACATATATATTCTGTTATCTCAGACCTGTGAGTTCCTTCATTCAACAAGCAATGGTTGAGAGCCTATTAAGTACTAGGCACGTAGAATTCTGTGATCAGAACTCTCATCTGATCACAGGCTCCTCCGTGAGCTCAGTCTAGTGGGGAATACAAATATGTTCACGAATGATAATGACACAACCAAGGAAATGCTACAATTTTGGTAGGTCTGAGGCTGTCAGCATTATCTGCTAACAAGACAGGAGGTGGAAGGGGGTAGCGGGAGAATAGGGCACCATATGAAGGGGCCCGAGGGTAAGGGAAAATGTAACGGAAGAAAAGGACGAATAAAGGGTTGTCGTGGGTGGATTAAAGAAAGGAATGAAAATGGGCTCAAGGCAAGCAGAGTGAGCGAAATGCGAATAGTCAGAAGCGGAATGAATGATAGAACTAACTCCAAAGGCATGTAGGCTCGTACAAGAGAAAGTGCGGCCGTCTCACTCACTTCTGTCGCAGGCTCTCCTCCCTCTCCTTGTCGAGGAGGCTAGGCCAAGGCTTGTCGCTCCCGTAGGGGCGCGAGTAGCTGCCATAATAGACTGACGAGGAGGCAGAAGCAAAGGGGATGCCCCGGGGCGCAGAGGGACGCTCCCGAGAACGCGACCGCGAGCGTGAGCGGTAGGATTGGTTTCGGGAGCCTTGGCTGAGGCCACCTAGCTGATGGCTGAGTCCATTCCGGTCCCCGGACCGAGAGCAAGAGTGCGAGCGAGAGCGGCGGCCCCGCGGGGAGCGGGCAGATTTGCTGGACTTCGGACTCTTCGACGAACTGCGACGTCTTCCCCCCGAACCCGAGACCTCCCCATTCAGGCTGCGCGAGTCGGACACGGGAGCCATTGCTACTGGGGGAGCCCAGCGGCCGTGGGAGAAGGGGGCGCTCTCGCGAGCCTAGGAAGAGCTCTGTTTCCTCGGTTTCCGGGACCTGCCGCTACGGAACACTCCCAAATCCGAGGAAACCTTGCAAACAGTTCCCGGTACGTCTGCAAAACCCTTCCCCGGAACTACGCAGTCCTCGCCGACCGGAAGCGATGTGTGTATCTATATAAACAAGCCTGTGGGGGCAACTAGATTGCATGCATCTTTCCAGTTCCGAGCCAGGCTCCTGAAGTCTAAGAAAGAGACCAAATCCTTTCTCAGCCTTGAACTTGAAACACCTGAAAGGAAGTATATTTCATTGAGTATATATTTCTTTTCTTTTTTTTTCTTTTGAGACCGAGTCTCGCTCTGTTGCCCAGGCTGGAGTGCAATGGCGCGGTCTCAGCTCACTGCAACCTCCGCCTCCCGAGTTCTAGTGATTTTCCTGCCTCCGCCTCTCGAGTAGCTGAGATTACAGGCACCCACCACCATGCCCGGCTAATTTTTGTATTTTTAGTAGAGACGGAGTTTCACCATGTTGGCCAGGATGGTCTCGAACTCCTGACCTCGTGATCCGCCCGCCTCGGCCTCCCAAAGTGCTAGGATTACAGGCGTGAACCACCGCGCGCAGCCGAGTATATTATTGCAAACACAGTATACAGTATACATTTCAATGAGTGGCTGTATGAACAACAGTTAATTCTGCTTGTGTTTCATGTGCTTTCTGCGTGTAATTATATATAAATGTGTGTGTATGTGTATGTCATGTATGAAAGTATGAATGTGTCCGCGCGCGGTGGCTCACGCCTATAATGCCAGAACTTTGGGAGGCCGAGGCATGCAGATCATCAGGTCAGGAGTTCGAGACTAGCCTGACCAACATGGTGAAACCCCGTCTCTACTAAAAATACAAAAATTAGCTGGGCGTGGTGGCGCGTGCCTGTAATCCGAGGTACTTGGAAGGCTGAGGCAGGAGAATCTCTTGAACCCGGGAGGCGGAGTTTGCAGTGGGCGGAGATCGCACCATTGCACTCCAGCCTGGGCGACCGAGCGAGACTCCATCTCAAACAAAAACTAAAACGAAAGTATGAATGTAAATTTTCTTTTTCTTTCCAATACCAAGCAAATGAGGGTTTTTCATGACTGGGGATGAGCTATGATGTTTAAGCCCCATATTGCCCTGTTTGCTTAAATGGTGCAAATTTTGTTAATGACTCGTGCCTGATAAACTCCAATTAAGTTTCCCGCCTAGAGAAGAAAAACCGCATACTTATCCCTTAGCCACCTGTCTCCACCAATATGCCCTAGCAAAAGGAGGTTTTTTGTTTTTTGTTTTTTTTGTCTGTTTGTTTGTTTTGAGACTGGGACTCACTCTGTCGCCCAGTATGGAGTACAGTGGCCAGATCTCGGCTCACTGCAAACCTCTGCCTCCTGGGCTCAAGCAATCATACCACTTCAGCCTCCTGAGTAGCTGGGACTACAGGCGCCTGCGACACCAAGCCCGGTTAATTTTTTTTTGAGGTGGGTGGGGGAGAGACAGGGTTTCACCTTGTTGCCCCGGCTGATCTCGAACTCCTGGGCTCAAGCGATCCACCAGCCTTGGCCTCCCAAAGTGCTGGGATTATAGGTGTCAGCCACCGCATCTGGCCTGTATTGTTTTTCCCAAAAAGTGTTATTTAATTTTTTAATTTTTGAGGCAGGGTCTCACTTTGTCATCCAGGCTGGAGTGCAGTGGTGTGATCTCGGCTCACTGCAACCTCCGCCTCCCAGGTTCAAGCGATTCTCCTGCCTCAGCCTCCTGAGTAGCTGGGACTACAGGCCACGCCACCACGCCCAGCTAGTTTTTTGTATTTTAGAAGAGCCGGGGTTTCACCATGTTGGCCAGGATGGTCTTGATCTCCTGACCTCGTGATCTACCCGACTCGGCCTCCCAAAGTGCTGGGATTACAGGCATGAGTCACTGCGCCCGGCTCAGAGCCATCTGTTTGTGCCGCACTGGCTAACTCTCAGAGGATGTCCTACTCACAGCTCCCCTTTACTAAATAGCTCCCTAAAAGTGAACATCAGCTCTGGGCCTAGTCATTGCCATGGGTTTCTTTCTCGCCTAGGTCTCCACAGCCTCCTTTTACACTTCTGATTTTAAAACATCTTTTGTTTCATCTTTTTTCCCCTTGTTCAAAAAAGAAATGGACAGAGATTCTTCCTTGGTTTCTACCTTGCCTCCACTTTTTTTTTTCTTAATCCAGAATTCTTGGACCTATCATAGGAAAAAGTCATGCTCCAAATCTGCACGTCTCATAGTGGCCCTAATTTTGTCTGGGTGCTGTGCTTGGGATGAGTCTAGGCAAATCAGTTATGGTGCCTATGCCTGAATGTCACCACTTCAATCTTCTGTGTCTATTGATTGTGAAAGTAAGAGCGTGCATATGAGGCATCTTTTGTATTCCTAGAATCTAAAATACTGGCATATACATGTTAGGAATTCACACATTCACTTTAAGATCTACTCTTTGGCTGGATGTGGTAGCTCATGCCTGTAATTCTAGCACTTTGGAAGGCTAAGGTAGGAGGATTGCTTGAGGCCAGGAGTTTGAAACCAGCCTGGGTAACAAACTGACACCTGGCCTCTACAAAAAATAATTTTAAAAAGATGTACACTTTATATGGGGGAATCCAGCCCATTGATGTGTAGTTGATAATTAAATGTTGTTTATACCATTGTGTTACCAGAAGAGGGTGTCCAGGTTCCTGGGTTTTGAACAAAGAATTGGACAAAACACAGAAACAAAGCAATGAAACAAGCCACAAAAGCAGAGATGTATTGAAAAAGAAAGTACAGTCCACAAGGTGAAGCAGACCCAAGCAGCCGCTGAAGGGCCCAGTTACAGAATCTTCGCTGGTCCAAGTACCCCTTAGAGGTTTTCCATTGGCCACTTGGTGTTCACCTTATGTAAATGAAGTGGTGGCCTGCAATCAGTCTGATTGGTTGCAGAGAGTAAAAATAGAGCCAGTCAGAGATACTTTCAATTTCCCATCTGCCAGTGCAGAAAAGATGGGGGTTTGCAAAGGGAGTAACCACTTGTCCTTTTGTTACTTAGGCGTGGAAAGTTAGGGTTTTCCTTTTAATTTAGTTCTAGGAAGTCAGTGTGAAATGGCCTTAGATTCCCTGCCTCCAGATCTTCTGCTTCAACTGCACTCAGGGTCCAAAATTTTTTGATTACTATAGAATGCTGAAGCTACTAGACTCCGCCTGAGATTGTGTTCATAACTTTTCAGCTGAAACTAACATCTACAAAGATCATCTATCTTAAATGAACCTATTTACTGGTAGCCAGTGTTACATTTTTTAATGAAAAATTTAAAACTTGCATTACAATAATTTATGATCTTTGCCTTTTTAAATATGTATTTTTGAAAATCTATTTGTGAGAGATGAAGTCTCACTACATTGCCCTGGCTAGTCTGGAACCCGTGCACTCAAGCAATCCTCCCACCTCAGCCTCCCAAAGTGCTGGGATTACAGGTGTGAGGCACTGTACCAAGTCTGATCTTTGCCTCTGAAATATTTGAAGTACATTTTAAAATGCATGCTTTTTGTGGGATTATATTTAGAAGACTTCCCGTTTTTGAAACTTAGAGTGGAAATTATTATCCACAGCAGTGTTTTTGAATACTTCCTCTGCCACATGCCTTAATTCTTGTGGAACCTGGAAAAAGCAGAAACGCATTAAAAATACTATATATATATCAGCCAGGCGTGGTGACTCATGCCTGTAATCCTGGCACTTTGGGACGCCGAAGTGGGTGGATTGCTTGAGCCCAGGAAGTTCGAGACCAGCCTGGGCAACATGGTGAAATCCAATCTCCAGTAAAAATGCAAAAATCAGCCAAGCATGATGGCACATGCCTGTAGTCCTAGCTACTTGGGAGGCTGAGGCAAGAGCATCCCTTGAGCCTGGGAAGTGCAGGTTGCAGTGAGCTGAGATTGCACCACTGCACTCTCCAGCCTGGGTGACTGAGGGAGAACTTGTCTGAAAGAAAAAGTGTATATATATGTCTCTTGAAGACCCCATCAGTTCTCGGAAAGGATATTCAGTATTCTTTCCCAACAGCCTGAGCATGAAAAAAATGTTCTGTTAGTGTGTGTCAGATTGAATGTTGGTGTTAATTGCAGGATTTGTGGGGAGTAGTTTTCCGGCTTTCAATCTCGATATGGCAAAGGCATATGCTCAACTGTGGACACAGGTTAGAAGAGGTCAGAACTCAGTCTGATGGTATCCTGTGGCTTTTATCTTTATAGATCCTGCAGTTCTGTTTTGAGGGTACTTATAACATTGAGGAAGCTGATGTTTAAAAAGAACAGGTGCCCACATTGGGAAATAAAAAATGTTGGTTTCAAAATTATCTGGTGAGGATGGCAGTGGGCATGCACAGGTGCATTCCTAGCTATTCCTCACTCTTTCCAGGTGCTGGGGCCTCTGGGTAGTAATAACCTCCTCTCTGTACGGAAGTCCTACATTACAACTGCTTTGCTGACTTTTCATATCCACAACTGTGACAGTCTCAGAGTGAAATAGTGGAAAACACAGCAAAAAATGTATGCTTTTCTAAGAAAACAGAGCCTTGCTTTACACTGGGAACACACAAATGTTGTGAAACTGGACTTTGAGTTAACCCCTGCGAGAGGAAATTCTGATGGAACCATGGCACTTAGCAATCACTTCATAGTGTAACCTTGGTGCTCACAGTTAAGCACTTTTAATAGCAAATGAGAAGCCTTGCATTGCTAGAGATTGCTCAAAAAGCAAAGTCTATATGGAGAAGAACTTAATGCTTTTTTAAAAAGAGGGCCTGGGCCAGGTGTGGTGGCTCACGCTTGTAATCCCGAAACTTTGGGAGGCCGAGGTGGGCAGATCACAAGGTCAGGAGTTCGAGACCATCCTGGCCTACATGGTGAAACCTCGTCTCTACTAAAAATACAAAAATTAGCCGGGCATGGTAGTATATACCTGTAATCCCAGATACGTGGGAGGCTGAGGCAGGAGAATTGCTTGAACTCAGGAGGCGGAGGTTGCAGTGAGCTGAGATCGCACCACTGCACTCCAGCCTGGGCAACAGAGCAAGACTTCATTAAAAAAAAAAAAAGAAAGAAAGAAAAACCGGCCCGGCACGGTGGCTCACACCTGTAATCCTAGCACTTTGGGAGGCCGAGGTGGGTGGATCACCTGAGGTCAGGAGTTCAAGACCAGCCTGGCCATCATGGTGAAACCCCATCTTAAAAAAAAAACCAGCAAAAAACAAAGTGGGCCTGGCCTCCTTCACCCTCCCATTTTTCTTTTCCTTGTTTTCTCTCTGGCAGTTGCACAGGAAGAAGACAGCATGAACAAATGACTGCCGATTCCAGTGAATGATGAATCTGGATCACTGCTCAGGGGACCATCTCCTTGCTTTGAGTGTCAATAATCTCAAATATTCCCTTTCTATTTTTAACTAGGAGGAATTCGAAATCTCTTAAGGATGAAGAGAGCAACAAAATACATTAGGCATTGTGATTTTCCGTTTCGAGTTGGAGAAGATGCAATAATATGCCTTCTGGGCTGGGGATGGGGGAGAAAAGGGAGAACAGCCTCAGTCTGGCTTTGGTGGAGTCTCCTTTCATGACTCTTCTGAAGCAGCAGGACCTTTGGGCCAGAATGGCTCCCATTCCTTTGTGTCCCCCACAGAAAGGGAGGGCAATGGACAGAATTTGGAGCACGTTGGATGAATGTTTACCTGCTGCCTTCCCCTACATACTGAGTAGCAGCTTAGGAAGCTTCCCCTAGAGTCCAAAGTTGGGCATGAATGTTCCTATTAGCACAGATGGGGCTCTAGTCTGTCTGAAAACACAGTTCTCTCACTAGGGACTCAGCCATCTCATCTTGCATATGTATATGGTCCCAAAGGGTAAGAGTGAGGATGGGGTGATGGACAGCAGAGGAGAAAAAGTGTGGATCAGTAAACACGTAACAGGTACCTGGAGAACTTCTGTGAAGTGCAGGGCCTATTCATACTGACTCAGGGAGGTCACCTCATGAAAAGAGGCCTCCTCACCATTCTGTTTCAATGTCATACCTCTAGAAGTACCCATCCATACATAATCAACCCCATTTCACACACACACACAAGGGGCACTGACTTTGTGTATTCAACTTATTTAACAGGCATTTGGTGAACTGCTCTTGACGTTGTGCCCCTGCACAATTAGAATCTGCCAGAAAAAACACTTTGGAAACTGTCGTGAAGACCATACCTTAGAGAAGGGACTACAAAATGACAGCTGATGACAGGGGATCATTCCAGGCCAACTGGGGCCAGGCCAAAGGAAGGCAAGGGCAGAGGAGGCGTGGGTGGTGTAGACGGCCTGGGCAGTAGTGGCTGCAGAAGAGCCCATCCCCAATAGGGCTGTGGATCAAGGATGACGTGATAAGTCTCATCCAAGATTATGCCTACCCAGTGGCCCAGGGGGACAGGGCCACTGCCATGTTGTTTTGGAATATTAATTAATGTCCCCTGACATCTACTCTACTTGACCCTTCTATTTTTAATGCAAACCTTCAATCAGAGGTTTTATAAAGGGATCGATTTAGTATATTGAACAATTAATATCATAAGAAAAAAACCCCACAACATGTAACTCTATGCCACTGGCATTTTAAACTCCACAGGGAGAAGCTATTTCCTTATCAGCAAACTATTTTAGGAAAGTTAATGCTGTACCCCCTTCTCTTCAGTTCTGTTTTGGACTATGCTTATTGACTTGTCTCTCTCCTCCCATTTTCATTTTCTTTAAGGGTATTTTCCCAGTTCCTGCAAGTGAGTCTAGTGGACACATGTCACTCTGTTCCTGCTGTTAACTCTGTGCTTGGTAACAGGATGAAGAAATGTCAGTATGCTGACAGTGGACCAACGGGGTGTCCAGCTGCCTCTGCACCCTCTTCATTAGGTATAGTGTCATCCTGGTTGTGGGATTAGTTGAGCAAGGAATAAGGTGGGCACCATTTAAAGTTATACAGAGGAGAACGCCCCTCCCCCATGTGAAGAGCACATCTTCAGTTTGAAGTAACTAAATCAATAGGAGCAGGCTGGATTTTTATTCAGATTTCCTCAAGGATGTCTAAGGAGTCATTCATCCTCTGAAAACTCTTCAGAGTGAAAAAGGTGGCCTGAAAAAAAGGCCTTGTTATAGGGGACCCGGAGAGTTTGTGGGCTGTCTAGCAGGGACAGCAGAGTCCTGACGCTGTGACTATCACCGTGCTATTTTAGCTGCAGAGGTGAGGAAAACTGGGCCAACTAGGTCTAAATTCACTAAAAGTCACCTGTGCCAGTTCTGCAGCTCCTTTCCATCAGGCACTCACACGAAGTGCAGAGCGAGGCTCCTCACCTCTTCCTGGGTTTTGTTTTTGTTTTGGAAAATTTTCTTAATAAAACTTAACTCATCTTAGTAATCTTTAGATTCCATGACCCTACAAAATAATCATCAGTGCATAGGAAAGTAAAAAAGTATTTCAATTTAGCACAGGTAAGAATTTGGTCTAAATTGAACATGCCCCCCTCCCACCAAACAAATTTCACAAACACACCTTTTTTAGACAGTCCTACCAAAAAAATTCCTTATTTGTTACAAATTCCTCAAGAGAATATTCCCTTATAAAGTTCAATTTGTGCCATATCTTCAAGGTATATATTTCAGTGTAGCAATTCTTCAACCTTTTCACCCTTCTCAGGTGAATGGAACCTTATTCAAAATTGTTCATCTCTGTTCCAATTTTTTACACAAATTTCAGTTTGCAAATATGTTTCCCCCTCACCCCTATTGTCATGTGAGTATACTAGCAGTGTTTTCAGACTGACACATTGAAGTATTCCAGAATATTAAAATTTAGGGCTGCCACTTTCTACATGGCTTCATCAGACACTTAAAAACAACAGCCGGACCACCAGGCACTTGGACTTTTAAGCTCTCTCCTTCCCATCAGTCTCAGTGAAACTAAACATACATTAATCACTCATATAGTGTTCTGTGTGTGACTTATTCTGTTACCTCAATGCCTGAATATTTATACAATCACTCATTGATCTAAGAACTTAGCCTGGTTTAAATATTTTAAATACAGTTGAACCTTTTCACATCCTATCACTTTGGTGCATTAATTTGCATACTTCTAAGTCAGACTCAGTCCTAACATAACTCCACACAGAAGAAGTGTTCTCTAAAGGACACCATTGTTAGAGGGAATCAAATTTTATTTTTCTTAATTTTGTACAGGAAATAGAAGTTGCAGTTTGGGTATGTTTAGTTTTATTTTTCTATTAGAAATCATATTCTCTCTGGTAATGGGAAATTTCCATATGATGGGGTTTTTTTTTTAATTTCATTTTTCACCCCCTAAAGTTCAGAACTCACTTCGGAAACATAGAAAAGACAAGAAAAACAGGCCAACTTGAGAATGTGTAGGACAAAGGTATCCAAGGACTGACGTGGCTACTCCCATCAATTACTTT
Source organism: Cheracebus regulus (assembly GCA_963574635.1). NCBI lineage: Eukaryota > Metazoa > Chordata > Mammalia > Primates > Pitheciidae > Cheracebus > Cheracebus regulus. Next base: position 1,631 of record CAUYQU010061965.1, on the reverse strand, counting down.
GATCAATTGCTTTCATCAGGCTTACTGGCTTCCAGTTTGGCTTCACTCACATCCATGCATATTGTAAACTCCTTTCTGCAGGAGAAAACCACAAAAGTTCAGTATTTGAACTATTTCATACTTGTAGATGAAATGAAATACACCTGTGAACGTTTCATACTTGTTTGAAAATGTCTATCCTCCCAACCTCTCCTGCATATTTTCCAGTGCCGCCTAGCCCCTGGATTGCCTTAGGGATGACTGTCCTTGGTGTGCAGAATTTAAGAGAGCGCTAAGACACGAGTCAAGATCTCTCTCTCTCTCTCTCTCTCATTTTAGAAACAGGGTCTAGCTCTTTTGTCGAGGCTGGCGGGAGTTGGTGCAAACAAGGTTCACTGTACTCACAAACACCTGGGCTCAAGCGATCCTTAGGAGTGTGATACTCGAGCGAGTTTAAACAGAAGCGCCACACACTGAGTTTGTTGAGAGTTCACCTTTATGCCGGCGTCCAAGAGTCAGCTAGTGCTCAAACCTCTCGGCCAAGAACAAAGGGTGGTCCACATTTTTATACCAGTTTAGGGTGGGGGGTGGGTAAGCAGATTATTACAGAAGCAGAAGGAGCAGGTTAGGGGAGAAGGGGGGCCTAACAAAAAGTTCTACTTAAAATTGTTTTTTTACTCAGGATGTGGAGTTGCAGTTACAGAGTTACAGACACAAGATGTACAGGGCCGGTGGGCCCAGTTTCTCAGAAAATTGGTTAAAAAGATGCCAAGTGTCTCAGTCCACAAGCTTTCGGAACAGAATGCCCTACATAACTCAGGGAGGGCAAACAGCTCAAGGGTGGGCAAAATGGAGTTGGCAGAATTGTTTAAAATGAATACATTATAGCCAAGCTCAAGCTAGGGTATTTCAGGAGTAGCTGGGACTGCAGGTGTGTGTCACCAGGCCTGTCTAATTTAAAAATTTTCTGTAGCAATGGAGTGTCACTATATTGCTCAGGCTGGTCTGGACTGCCTGGATTCAAGTGATTCTCCTGCCTCAGGCTCCCAAGGTTCTGGAATTACAGGCGTGAACCACTGAACCAGCCAGAAGATTATTAATTTTTAAGTCATTATTTAAAAAATCAAGTCAATGAAAAAATATCCACAAGAACCAAAATGTTCAATTGTTCAATAAAGGCAAGATCCAGCCCTGTATGACTCACTCTCCTCACCTGGATGTCAATTGCAATTCCAATAAAACATTTACAAAAACAGGAATCTGAGTAAAGTTTCCTGGCTTGATTCATTTCTATATTATGGGAAAAATACCTTAATGCCCAGAAGGCCCGACCCCACAGCTCAAGAGCAGGCCTACTCAGGTGGCCTTAGACCCCCGACAAAGCTTTTGACTGGAGGGGAGGGAAGGAGACTGGGGCAGAGCCACAGGCGTCGGGGGAAGAGTCCTGGCGTCCTGGGAACTGGGCACGTCCAGAGCAAGCTACTTACCCAGGGAACGCGTGGGATAGTAAGTGTAAGGTCTGTTTCCGAGGATAAAACGAAGAAACTGAGGCCAGCACCAAAATAATCCAATGCAAGGGAATTTATTCAGGCTCCCGGGTGAGGTTCTGCGGTCCGGACAGGAGGGGCCGGAGAAGTCGCACAGACTCCTCT
>CAUYQU010061963.1:0-29761 GCA_963574635.1 Cheracebus regulus | reverse complement strand
CCGTGGTCCCTTTGTGTTTTCTTTTTTCCGGTGCTCTCCCGCCGGGGTGTTTGAGGTCTCGCCTTTAAAAAAAAAAAAAAAAAAAAAAAAAAACAGTACCTGATGATAATAAAAATGAGAACAATTGTTGAAGTAGCATTTTCAAATTCTCCATAGTGCAACCCGAGTGCCAGCAGCATGCATGTGGATCATTCCCACCACCCCTTTCCCCAGTCAGAATGCCACCAGGATACAGTTAAAGGACATTTACCAACAAATTGAAATTGAAATGCACCTAGGCTTTCAGAGATTGGGTTAGACATCTGAGTCCATGCGTGCTGCTATACAGGTATACCTCAGGCTGGTAATTTATGAAGAGAAGAGGTTGATTTGGCTCATGGTTCTGATGGTTGGAAAATTGAAGATTGGGCATCTGCCTCTGGCGAGGGCCTCAGGCTGCTTCCGCTCACGGTGGAACAGGCAGGGGAGCCCATGTGTGCAGGTCACATGGCGAGAGAGGAAGCAACGGCGGGGTGCCAGGCTCTTTTTCCCAGTCAGCTCTCATGGGCACAAATGAAGTGACAAATCACCCCACCAGGGAGGGCATTCATCTACTCTTGAGGGATCCACCCCCATAACCCAGACACCTCTGTTAAGTCCCACCTCCAGCACTGGGGATTGAATTTCAACATAAGATATGGCGCGGGAAGGGGGAGGAGGGTCAAATCGACCAATCTATAGCAGCATCTGCTTGGGTTCAGGTAGTCATGGAGAATCTAGTGGACCTGATTTTAGGAAGGGCGCTTAGGCAGTGTGTCTGCTGACATCTGGAGCTGTTACATCTAATGGAAGAGGTGCCAGGTGGAAACAACAGCCGGACAAAGGCCCTGAGATGCCTGGCAGTGTGGTGCGTTTGGGAAAGTGAAGAGACCAGGGGACTGGAGCAGAGGGCAAGATGAGAGGGTACTGGGAGGTGAGGCAGGAAGGGAGGTGGGCAGTGTAAAGCTTAAGGTCTTTGGCTTTCACAGTGAGGGTCCTGAGCAGAGGCGGGATCTGATCTAAGAGGAGCAGGATCACTCTGTGATAAGGACAGGCAGAAGGGGAAAGGCAGGGAGACCAGCTGAGAGACTACTGCATTAGTCCTAGCAGGAGGTGGCGATGAAACAAACACCAGACTGGGAAATGTGCCAGGCTGAGATGGGGGTCCATTTCAGGATGTAATTGAAAGAGGGAACTGATGGGATTTCCTGACAGATGGGAGCTGAGTGTCAGAGAAGGAAGAGGACCAACCATGGTGCCGGGCTGCTAGCCTGAGTGGCCGGAGTGATGGTGTTCCACGAAATGAAATTCGGAGGTGGAATGGCTCTCAGGAGAACTGCATCAGTTCGGGTTTCAACACGGTCAGTTCCAGATCTCTTTGAGGCCTTTCCCTCTGCAGCCAGCTAGGATGTCAGCGTCACGCAGAGGGAGACTTTGTTTAGTCTTGTTGTTCTCTGATGCAGTCCATGAGCCTTGAACCGTGTGTTCATCCGTTTTCTGTTGCTTACAACAGAATACCTGAAACTGGGCATTTTGAAAAGGAATTTCTTTCTTCTAGTTGTAGAGACTGCGAAGTCCCAGGCCGAGGGCCACACCTGATGATTACCTTCTTGCTCACAGGGATTCTGCAGCATCCTCAGGTGGCACAAGACATCGCATGGGGAGGGGCTGAGTATGCTAATGTTCTCTGCTCGGGTCTTTCTTCCTCTTATAAAGCCACCAATTTCCCTCCCATGATAACCCATTCACCCATGAATCCATGAATGGATTCATCCATTCAAGAGGGCAGAGCCCTCAGGACCCAATCACCAATTAAGGGCACCACCTCTGAATACTGCCACATTGGCATGGCAGGCAGGATGAGGGGCCCCTAAAGATGTCCATGTCCTAATCCCCAGAACCTGTGGATATGTTAGCTACAGCAAGAGGGACTTCACAGGTGTGACTGCTCATCAGCAATGAGAAAGGAGAGTGCCCTGGGTTACCCAGCTTTTCCCCATGTAATCACAGGAGTCCTTAAAGGCAAAAGAAAGAGACGTGAGAGTTAGAAAAGGAGGCGTGAGGCTGGAAGTGGAATCAGAACGATGCGATGGCCGGCCCAGCAGATGAGGGCTGAGCGCTAAGGAATGCGGGTGGCCGTGTTGATTTCCAGAGAAGATGGAAAGAATGAGGACACCGTCTCCCCTAACGCCCCCAGAAGGAACACAGCTCTGCTGACACCAGGACGTTAGCCCCGTGGGACCCACTTTGGACCTTGGACCTCGAGCACTGTGAGATGATGAATTTGGTTACTTTAAGCTGCTAAGTTTGTGCTCATTGTCGCAGAGGCCTGCAAGGGGACAGGGCTGGAACGGTGGGTTTCTGCTAGGACGAAGACATGCAGGTCCTGAGGGAGGGAAGACTGAGGATGTGGGGTTTTGTTTATGGTGGGCAGTGAGGTGCAGAGGGGTAAGAAGCAGCATTTCACGGGGCTGGGGGGCAGAAAGTGGGGTCTGAGCCACATGGGGGTCAGAGTGAGAACCGCAGGGGATGAGACGAGTGACATGAACAGGGATAAAGGACAAAAGAGACTCTTCCTGGTGGGGAGGCCGTGAGCCCTGAGAGATGGAAGTCATGGGACCTGGGACCCCCACTGCCTGACTCTCCGAGGGGCCCTGGACGTACTCTCAGCAGTGCTGGTTTGGGGACCAGGGGATGTCCACGGGGCAGATTTTAGGAAAACCTGCTCTCACACCTCCAGATTCTGGAGCCCAGGTCAGGGGACGAGGTCTGTGTCGAAGACCCCAGCAGTGCACAGAGGGTGCCCAGGCTTATTTGCGCCACGAGGAGGATAAATGAGAACGTGGGCCCCGGGACCGCACGGCCGCAGGTGTATCTGGGGAGGACCAGATGGAGAGGCACCCAGGCGGAGCGCGTTAGCACTGTCTAACGTAGCAAGCCGCAGGCGCTGGCCGCGCCTCACTCGGCTGCAAACAATCCATTATTCACCTTGTCAAACAGACTCCCCCGAGAAGCCGGTTTCAGATTTGGCTTGTAAACGGCAGCTGGCCGCCTGGCCTTTCTCTTACCTGTCCCTAAGGAGCTGTTGAGCCACAGCAGTGAGCATTTTACAAGCAGGAGGGCCACAGGTGACTGCAGGCTGCCAGAAAGCAGGTAACTGGCCTGGCAGGCTCCAGGATTCTAGGGAATCATGGTCTTTATGGCTTTCTGCAGCAAAGGGAGCTGGCTTTTTCTAGAAGACAGGCTGGAATATGCTGCTGTGTAATTAGAGATGAGTAAACCAAGCCATATGGGGCAGAAGAAAACTCTCCCTTGAGTCAGTTGTTTGGTTTAAAAAATGTGTTAAATATTAGGAAATGATTAATTTTCCATGCATTCCAGATGAGCCCATTGTTCTCCGAGCACAGGAAAGGCATGTTTGCTCATTTAACGCCCAGTTCCTGGGGGGCCCACCATATTATATGCCAGGGTGTAGAGAGACGGCATTGAGCAAATCAAGACAGTCGTGGCTGCCATGGAATTTACTGGGGCAAGAGACAGACAGTAAACACGCACATGGTAATCCAAACAGGTTTACCTGGTAATACGCTTGGTAATACGCCAGGCTGAGCGCATGTGTGAGCAGGGCATGGGGTAGGTCCCGCATGGCAGTGAGCGGTCACTGACGTCCTCTGAGGACAAGAGTTTGAGTGGAAAGCTGAAGAATGAAGAAGAGCCAGTCCATGAAACTTGAGGATCAAAGGTTTAGTAGGAGGAGACAGAGGTGGGGAATGGTGTGGTCTGGGCAAGGAACAGAAAAGAGGGCTGGAGTCAGAGGTGAGGCTGGAGAACTTGCCACCTAGGAAGGTGGCTGAGCCTCTTGCCTGGGTCATCCTGAATGCAAAGGGAAGCCGTGGAGGGCTTGAAGCAGGGGTGTGATAGGATCTGAAGCGGCTTTAAGCTCAATCTGGCTGCTGTGTGGATGGGGAGGTCAGGAGTGCACAAGGGGTAAGCAAAGGGTTGCTCTGTCATCCAGGTGGGAAATGAGGGTGCTCTGGTGAGAGGAAGTGTGGAGGTGGGATGATTTCAGAATGGACCCAGCAGGATTTGCTGCTATGTGGGCAATGGGGACAGCCGGGGTTATTCCCAGGGTTTTGAGGAAGTGACTGCGTAGATGGTGTTGCCATTAGCCGATGAGTAAGATGGGTATGTGTTGGGGGAGTGAGGAAGAGGAGATTGGGAGTCAGGAAATTTGGGGGCATGTTGACTTCAAAATGCCTCCTGGCTACCAAAGAGAAGAAGGCGCAGGGCGGGTCGAGGAGTCTGATGTGGGTATGTGAGGGTGTAAATACGATCCCTCCATGGTTGTCCTTGAATGCTTTCTTCCCATCGTATTAAGGGCAGAGGGTTCTTCATCGAATATCCTCTGACACTTTGCACAGCAGCAGAAATTGTTACCAATGTGTTTTCGAGGAGTTTTGTCAGTGAGGTGTCCCCATTTCCCAAAAAAAAAAAAAAAAAAAGGCCCACTGATGTAAACAGCATAGCCTCTGGGAATTAGAGTGACTCCTGATTGCGCTTCCTGTCTCAAGTCCAGCCCAGTGTTTCAGAGCTTGAAGTTTTTGGTAAATCGGGATTCCTAGAGGGCTGAGGACAGGGCGATATACAGCAAGGGGTTTTCATTTCTTTGATAACTCCACATCGGGCCATTTACAAAGCTCAACTTGTGGATTTTATCAGGGCAGGGCAAGAGGCAGTTTAGAATGAGAAGCCCTTTTTGGAGAAAGTTTGGTCCAACGTTGTCCATCTTTGAACTGCAAAATATCAGGAGATTTATAGCAAGCATGTCCCTATACCTCATCACAGCCACTGAGGATCCTCAGGCAAAAGAAATGACTTCACTTTCATTTCTTAAAGGTCCTTGTGGTTCTGTGCCTCTCTACTCAGTATTATTTTATACTCAGCCTGGTTTTACCAGAAACCCAGTTTCCTTCCAATTTATGAACCTGAAGAGGCTGAGTAGGAATCAGCATTTGTCCTGTCAGTCTTACCATTTCTTAAATTCCAACTTGGCACAAAACCACCGTTCTGTTTCTACTCCTTTGTATGAAACCTCATCATGCGGTTGGATACAGCAAGGAGCATGTTCAGATTTGCAAACTCCTGGCAAAGTCACCCCAAGATGTGCCAGTACAAATGTCCTTGTCATCTCAGGTTTTGAAAATTGGATAAATTCAGGTTTCTGGCTTTAATGATCTATTTAGAGAAAATAAAACCCCATTGTCAGAGCTCTAAATGTCTTCTTCCAGGTATTAGTCACATGAGGTCCCAAGCTGAGCTCAAGGCTCCCTGAGAAGCCTTAGGTGAATCTGAAATCTGTTTGTTAAATGATGGGACAGTGGAGCAATAGCTAATACTGATGAAGCATGCAGTACCTGTGAGGTGGGGACAAGTGTCCTCATTTTCTATCTGGGGAAACTGAGGCACAGGCCAAATTTGTGTTTATGAAGTGTGGCTCATGTATAAACATAGAACACAGACTTGGTATTTTAGGGTTTTGCTTTTTGTTTTTGAGATGAGGTCTCGCTCTGTCATCTAGGCTGGAGTGCGGTGGCGCAATCTCGGCTCACTTCAACCTCCACCTCCCAGGTTCAAGCGATTCTCCTGCCTTAGCCTCCTAAGTAGCTGGGACTACAGGTGTGTGCCACCATGCCCAGCTATTTTTTGTATTTTTAGTAGAGACAGGGTTTCACCGTGTTAGCCAGGATGGTCTCGATCTCCTGACCTTGTAATCCTCCCACCTCGGCCTCCCAAAGTGCTGGGAATACAGGTGCGCCCGACCCAGAAGTCTGTTTTTTCAAATGACTATATGGTTTTAGCCTTGTCCTCTGCTTAAGTGATTTTGACTTTCTATTCAGAAGTGGTATAAGGTTTTCAGAAAGTGAGTTAATTTAAAGCAAAACAGTTGGCCGCAGCTGCAGCATCATCTTAGTGGGGAAGAGTTGCCTCTTGGGTGTGTAGCCCTGGGCAGATATTTTCTGTGGGGCTTCTGTCCACATAAGCAACTTGAGCCATTCCTCAATCAGCGCCTTTCTGGTGGTCACACTATCATGCAAAAATCACAGTGAAAATACTGTACCAGCCATCAGGAGCAATCTGCTCACTGGGGTGCTGTTCTGGACCCGGTCGGTGCAAGTTCTGGAGCTCTTTGGGGCATCTGCATGGGAGAAATGGAGCAGCTGGTCCCAGCCACCAGAGGGAGACTAAGGACATTTTAAAATAGGCACTTCCAGCAGCCAGGACCCTCTCTGGGCTTGGGACACCTGCCCACTTGGTAGTGCTGGTTCCAGGCACTAGAATGGGGGTGGGGGAGCACTAGAAAATTCCCAGGAAGACATTCCAAGTGCGGGGCTATGGTGGGTTGGAGTGGTCTCTAAAGCACAGGGCCTGGAGCAGGTACTCCATTTCCCTGGGGTTAAAGAGTGGGAGGAGGTTCAAACCACAGTAAGACTTTAAAAAGCTACTTCCAAACCTCTTAGGTACTTTAGCTACAGGGTAGTAAAAGCTGTCTTAAGGAAGAACTTGGCTAGAAGGTTCTAGTACTTATGTTTATGGGTTTGAAGGTATAAGGTACATTTTTTTTTTTTTGTCTTTAACCTTGACATTCTGCAAGATGCTCAAATAAAAATGATGGCTTTTGCCTTCCAAGTGACTGGCTTAGCCCAGCTGACTGAATGCTTTGGGACCCTTGGAAAGCTGGTCTGAGGTAGGCATCATAAATCTTTTTTATGGCTGCTACCTCAAAAGTAGTCTAGAGGCACAGATTACAGCAGAGTTGTGCTGGAGAGAATCGGACACATTCAGGTTGACCATGCAGTTCTGTCACCTCTGACAAGTGGCTTCTGAGCCTGAGTTCCAAGCACAGTGGGACTGTACCTACCTCCCAGGGCTGAGACGAGGAATAAATGCACACACTTATGTGCACACACAAAATGTTCCTTGCTGAGTAAGCCCAAAATGTAAAAGGTATATCTGAGTAGCCTCTCTGAAAAAGAAAGATACACCAAAGTAGCTGTTGCTTCCAACTGTTTTATTGCTAAACTATCATGATACAAGCCGTATAAAAATACTTTACATATAGGAAAAATAAACTACATTAAACTGGAGATTAAAAACATTTGCATAGGAATGTGATGTATTCAAACGCCTTTAACAGTCAGGATTTTCAAAACCTAAGCCTGCCAGCACCACCGTGTTGGAGAGATCTCTATTTGTTGGAGAATTGTATTGGTTTTCTCTCCTCTAAGGTCTGTAGAGGCCATAGGGGTGAGTGAGGTTCTTTGACAAGATGTCCAGGATGCTAAGCTTGTGGTTCCAACAGCCACAGCCTCAGCCTGCTCCGGCCAATCAGAATGCAGTGAGCACCTGCTCTAATGGAAACATCATCATTTGCATCCATTCCATTCAAAGCCTGAACTCAGCAGGGAGTTTATTCTAGTCCACCAACAGCTGCAGAAAGGTAGAATGTTAATAACCCTTTCACTTCCAGCTCCCAGGGCCCTGAGGGTTCAGGGAGCATCTCTCTGTTACCAACCACCAGAAAAATTTGTTTTTAAACAGATTGAGTTAAGACAGTGATGCTGGCTGAGATCAAGGCACTCACAAAGGCTGAAGGAAATGGGTGATTCTGATCACAATTTTATATGATGCTGCTTTTTCTTAAGCATGTAGTTGGAATGCAGGAATATACTTATACGCAGTTGGCTGTTTTGGTTCTATAAAACTTAATACCCAAGCCTCCAGCCTAGGAGACCCAAGGTTAAGATGTGTTGGGTCACCAAGCACCATGCCTTCAGGAAATGAGTTTGGGAGAGGTTAGCCCAGCTTGTCAAGAACGTCACAACTCCATCCCTGCCTCTTGTAAACTCAAAATGAAAACATTCTTTCAATTCTGAGCAATAGAAAGCACTTGGAAAGGTCTTTTATTTTTCTGACATGATAAATTCAGCCTCACTGTAATCCAGAGTGACAAATAGAACATATCAATTTCTAATCTGCCTAAATGTGACAGTCTCCAAGGCTGGCTCACTGAGGCAGGCGTCTTGGATACTGGATGTAAACAAAAAATGCAGTATCAGTGCCTCCCAGTTCTTTGAAGGAATCAATTCATCCTTGGTTATGTCTGTGCTGGAAAACTGTCCTTTGGATAAAGCATACAGGAGTTACCTACCAGGATTTAGCTTTGGTCCCCTCTGTAAAGATTAGCCTGAACAGAGGGATCTGTGAACATGAATTCTTTTCGAATTCCATTACAATGAAGGCAGGGTTTTGGTATTAGTTTCTAAAATCAATATCACCTACTAGACTACTTATGTTGGAGGGGGATCTAGAAACTTCATGAGTCTCAGCGACTAGATCCAGGCTCAGGGCTGAAGTCAGCATAATTCTTGAGCAAGAAAGAGGTGGCTCCTTCTTCCGCAAAGCCATTCCTTCTCCTGAGATGCTGTCTTCTATACAGGTGACTAACAGGCTCTGAGTGGGGGTTTTATGATAAGGCTTTTTGTTTCCTGGAATGATTAACAAATGTTTCAAGAAAATGTCATTTCTCTTAAGAAAAACAGAATCAACCTATGTGTAAAAAGAGACACTTCAAAAGATTTGACCATTTATAAATATAAATCTAATTCCAACAGGGGTGTAATATTTTGAGGACAGGTAACAAGCATAAAAATACAGATAAGAAAATAAAATTTAATAACATACTAATTAATCTGGATTGCTATGTATATTATCAAGCAGCAGCATTTTTATACAATACAGGAAGACTTGCAAACTTTGGAAACATACTACATTCGGCAGCACGGTAGCTCTGTCAAGTGCTGCATGTTTACGTTAACTTAGATATAGCAAGTGCAAACCTGACTTAGCTGAGATCCTTCTAACACACGTGCAACACACCCATCTTTACCATTTAGACACCCCTACTTTCTTGTTCTCTTAGAGGATCTTATTGCCTCTTCCCATACCAAAAGTATTTCATGAGCCATCATTCTTGGCAAAATTTCCTCCTAGCATTTGTAACTGACCAAAAAAACTTCCTTGATAGCCGTCAGTTCCTAATACACTTTCTCTTGCCTGTTTATGTCTCAAATCTAATGCGTTTCTCTTTCCTTTGCTATTTGGTATAGTTGTTTATGAAAGTGCTTCCTATAATATCCAGCTAAGATGTCTTAGAAAAAGAGAGGGATTTGTGTGTTACACACGCGCACGCGTACAGGAGGTTGAGCTGCCAGGAGGCCGTTTTTGCAAACATAAACTGATGGAAAAGGCGTTCGTCCTTTTTCACCCTGTACAAGGAAGCAGAGCTACTTTGCTACAATAGCAGGAAGGCACTTGGGTAAAACATTCAGATAACTGAGGAAAGGCCAAATTCCCCCATGTGCAAAAACTGGCTCTCAGCCAGGTCAAGTGAGAACAAATCACTCACCACACTCTTGGCTTTTCCCCAGTGAAGTCAATATTGCTGGAGAGAAAATTCTTTAGGTGGAGCTGCTAGTATAGGAACTTGTTTTGTTCGTAAGGAAGTATTTAACATCCCAGAAGTTCTATGGTGGGGGTCAACCTCTTACTGGCATTCTGTTTATTTAAAAGAGAATGTTGCTCGACTCTGAGCTTAAGGTGGGTGAGGGAAAGGCTGTCCATTGTTAGGGAAAAATAAATGCTAGGTATTGACCCACAGGTTGCATACAAGTGCGCAGGCTGGAATCTGAGCGTTTTGTCTTCTATCTGGAGTGCCAAGCACACCTGGCCCCACTCTCAGGAAGCTTTTACCTCTGGGTAACCTTGACAGAGAGCCAGGGCTGACAAAGCCCACAGTGTGCACTGAATGGCCATGACTTTCTTCTTAGGCCTTCTGCCTACAGACTGGACTGAGAAAACACTGTAAGTACAGCCTGAGTGCTAAGAATATTTTCACTTTGTTGTGGATTATTGAGCAAACAAATGAATGGCTGAAAATGAATCCCCGCTGGTCCTGGGGTATCTGCAGTAAATGCAAACAGAAGCACATCTGCCAAGAACTTTGAGGGTTTTGTTTGTAAAAATCATAAAAATCACACCAACAGAGGACTAGGGGAGACTGTGGGCGCGCTCAGTGGAAACAGTTGGGAGGAAGGAAATCACATATAACACACAACTGGTCTGAACAGAGCTCATTCAAACTGAAGGATGCATTCAAGTAGATTTCTTTGTGTTGGAATTCTAATACAGACAGGTCTTCAGGGGCAGAAGGGAGATTTAAATAGGTTCAGGTGAAATTAACCAAGGAAATTAACCAATGAACCTTGGAAGGGTATCCTGAGCTTTTCTGTCCCACTTTGAATTTAGGATAGAGGGAATTCAGCCCCTTTCCTCTATCTTGGTAGAAACCCACTTCCTGAAGCACTTGGGCTGTTTTACTTAACAAAAATACCCGCACTTTTCTTCTGGTTGCTTTAGCCCTTCTGCTATTCCTCAATTCAATGCACTTGCTTGAGATTCTCCACTGCTTTACGGAAAAGCACTCTGGCTGCTAGGAAGAGAGCAAGCCGGAACCTTGCAAAGCATCTAGGTTGTGCAGCTACAGCAGACAGGTGCTTGCTCTCTGTAGCCTGGGTCAGCCCCGCCAAGTCTATGGAAATTGTGTTAGCAGGACAGCATGCTGCAGGGGTTAAGAACAGCCCGCCAAGACAGCTGGAGTGCTGGCTGCCCTGGCTAGCTTTTTAAAGCAGGAAAAAAAAAAAAAACCACACACATATACGTGTCATAACTTAACGCCAAGAAGTCTTAACAGGTGATCTTGTCTGCGCAAGACAGTTTTTGTTTTGGAATGAGAATTCAAAAATAAAGCTTTAGCCGTGGCCCAGTTGTGGCCGAGACTGGGCGAGGTCTAAGGACTGACGGTTCAGTTTCTGTCTCTACCAAGAGGGTTTTGGGTTTCTTCAGCCTGTAAGCCGGGCTCTTGGGTCACGTTCCTTTGGTTGCTCTGTCTGAGAACTCCTTTCCTTCAAAAGGTACAGGAGCTGTATCTGTGACCTGGAAAAACGAACGCAAGGGCTGGGGTTTAATCGCAGCGCCCACATCTTCTGTCCCCCGCCCACCCCTCCAAGCTCCAGTCACTCTGTTCTCAGGCGCGTTCCAGAGTCCTGTCTTGTGCAGAATGTGCTTTTGGTCAGCAGGCGCTTAATATTTGGATGGAACACCATTAAGATCAACCAGGATGCTCGCTGGGATTTAAAACACACAACAAAAGGAAGAGTTCTCTCTGATGTTTAGAGGGAGGTGGCGAGCTCCTTAAGTGAGAGTCTGCTTTGTGCCCATACATTGATCCGCGTGTGGACTCCGGGCTGGGAGATGAACGTGAAGGGAGACAGAAGGTGAGGGGCAGTGGAGGGCTCCGAGGGGTCAGATACACAAGGTGTCTTGCTATATAATGGCTTCTTTTACGTCTGATTTCTGGCGGGAGGTCCTGAAAACTCCTTCCTGATAATTTCATTAACTACAAAAGAAAACGGGGGAGAGAGAGAATGGGGCGAGTGAGAGGGCACCAAAAACATGCATCAGGTTCGCTTTCTAGAACCTCTATCGGACTATTTATGTTTGAGACAAGGTCTTGCTCTGTCGCCCAGGCTGGAGTGCAATGGTATGATCATGGCTCCTTGCAGCCTCAGCCTCCCGAGTAGCTGGGACTACAGATGCATGCCAGCATGCCTGGCTATATTTTTAAATTTTTAGTAGAGACAGGGTCTCACTATGTTGCCCAGGCTGGTCTTGAACTCCTGAGCTCAGGCAATCCTCCCAAAGTGCTAGGATTACAGGCATGAACCACTGTGCTCTGCTCTATTTTTTAAAATACTTTTTTTGTTCCTTGTGATTGTATATTTAACAATAATATAAGAAATGCTTTCCTGTATCATTTTTTCAGACAATAATATTTTGTGCTAAAGTGAAAATTGCTCAAATGGTAACTTTTTCAAACCATGGCAGAAATGGATTTGAACCATAGGGCATGTTTTGGGCATGTTTTAAGTAACTTTCTCCCACTTCTGCATTTGATGGCACATGCTTGAGGCTTTCTACTGGGTACCAAACTACTTCCACTATTTTGACATCCAGAAAGTGCCTATTATATGATTAATTCTGATCAAACATGGTTCTTTCCTGAGCCATAAAACTTACGGTTCTCAAAAGAGGACTTCTTAAAAAGAGAGCAACTGAGAACTATCCCCGCCGAACCCTAAAGACTGACGGATGAGCCATCAACATGAGCACAGCTTTGATTTCAGCACAACCAGGTGTAGGGGTCACGTCCTGGCTCTGGAGAGTTTGGTCACCTCCCACCCCAGAAGGATGTGTGGAGTTCCTAGCAGGGCACCAAGAGCAGTACCAGTCACTGGCATCAGGAAGCAAGCCACCTTCTCCCACTGTGGCCACTGGGTAAGGTACTAATTACTAGAGTTCAGGCAGTGAGATCTTAGGATAAAGGTTCTCTGAAACATGCTTGGAAATAAGAAGGTGTGATCAGTGGCAGCCCACCCATGAGGCAGAGGCGTGCGTGCTCCCTAAAGTGTACCTGTTCCTTCAGTTTTGCAGGTAGACCATACTGACTAGTCATGGGGTGGAAGGGATGAGGATATAGACCCCTTTGGGAGTCCTGTCAAAGGCAGGTTAATTTTCCATTTCTTGGTTCTGACATTGAGCGCTTTCCACACCTCCTTATACTTTTTCTCGCCTTAGCCTTAAGTTACATTGGCACGGAGGGTTAAATGTTAAGAGTTGCCAAAGTCTCTCCTGGTTGCAGGGTGCTTTTCCCTGGAAAACCCCTGCCCCAGTGGTCTGCAACCTCCATAACAAGAGAAGCAGGCAATGCAAAGAGCTCAAATGAGCGGGGTTTGATTCTCAGTTCCTTCTCTGATTGTATGACATTACTTCTCCGTACCTCAATTTTCTCTTCTGTAAAGTGAGAATCATCCTAGCACATAGCTTTTCAGGCTGCTGTGAGGATGGTAAGCATTCACATACATGACAGCTAGCACAGTGCCGGGTGTTTAACAGCTGGTGGTTGTGATGGCCAGTAACACCCCCAGGCTCCATGTCGGACTCTGAATCCCATGCTTTGCAACCCTAGGCTTTGTTTTGTGCCAGAAGGTCAGGCGTAAGTCCTTGTTCTAGAGGCATGCCACAAGCATGTATATGAGTGGTCAGGTTCTAGAGCCAGCCAGGGTTAGAATTCCACCTCTGCTACTTCCTTGCTTGGTGAACCTTGCCTTGGTGACAACCTCTCGGTGCCTCAGTTTCCTCATCTGTAAGTTGCGTCTAAAAATATTACCTCCTAGGTTGCTGAGGTGCTTGGATGAGATAATGCAAGTAAAGAAATGATCACAGTGCCCAGGCACAGCCAGTATTGGTTTGTAGACCAGTATATGTGTATTAGATATCTACATATTAGAAATACATACATTATGTATAATTGTTCCACCATGTGGAAATGGATTAATTAATAGGAATGTAGAGGATGAATTTGTATGTTTAGCTAACCAGCACTAACTGGGCGTCTACTGTGTACTGGGTAACAGCTGACTCCCAGGGGCCCTAAGCCAGAAGCTGAAAGGTCTGTCAGCCCCCAGCCCCGACCCTCCGTGCCCCCTGCAAGGGGGACGAGCTGATGGTGCTGTGCAGGACTTAAGTAGTGAAAGCTGAATGCCCGGGGCAGGTGGGGTTGGGGCAGCTTCATGCAAAGCTTTTCAAAGCCCGGATTCTGAAGGGCTTCCTGTTTTCTCAACCTAGGAAGTGAGAGGAGTTGATCCTTAATGAAAACTTTCCACAGCCTCAGCTTTCTAAATATAGCTGGTAGGCAGAGACGCTGGCACCAAGGCCCTCTCGAAGGGCTGCTTCCTTTCTCAGAACACAGGGCTGGGGCAGGGGATGAGAAGCAGGGAAACTCTTCAAGCAGGCAGAAGTGTGTTTCCCTCCCCTTGGATGAAAATGGTCCTGCTTTGGGGGAGCTAATTTCAGATAGAAGTGAAGAGTTGCATCTGGAAAATTCAGTGACCTATGTACTTAGACTTTCTCACTACTGAGGGTGGTGAGGTGGCCCAGAACCTCTCTGGGTAGGACCCTCCTCTCTCTGAAATCTTGGTACTTGCTGCCCTGACTGCCAACAAAGAGAAAGTTCTAGAACAGAAATGCCTGCTAGGTGCTGGTGACACAGTGGAGCCACGTTGGGCTTCAAGTTCTGAGAGGTCGTCTCTGCTCAACCACTCACGTTTGCAGAGTCGAGTACCAGGGTGCAGGGGGACCCCAGTGCCCTTTGTGCCATCTCTCCTGTCCTCCTCCCCTGCCTCACACTGCCCCTCTGGGGAGCAAAATGCTTTCACCAGTCTCCCTGGCAAAGCCCCCTTGTGGCCACCCCCAGCCCAGTCCTGCTCCCGTCTCCTCACTATCCCCTGCTGCGTGGATGCTCTCCTTTCCCCCATAGCCCTTAGATGATGCCTAGAAAGTACTTAATAACATTTACTTATGAACAGAACACAGACGCTTAGAAAGGGATCAGGAAACTTCAGGTGACAGCCAGGACTGGCCCCCCAGGTCAGCCTCTGAGGTTTGGATGCTGACCTACCCTCCTGTATCGTTGCCATCTGCATTTTATTCCTCCAGTAATCTACCCTAGGCCAGCCACTGTACCTCTCCTCCTACCTGTTCCCAGCCGGGGCCATGTGTACTGTTCCAAATCCTAACTTCCCTTCCTGCCCCTGTCCAATGCTGCCTCTTCCTGGAAGCCGCCCCACATTCCTGCCATGGTGCCCTCACTCCCTCCAAAAGCAAGTACTGAATTTTCAAGTAGCCCCACTCATGCATGGCACCAGGCACACAGCAGGTGCTTAATGCCTGCATTAGCCCGCCGCCAGGACCCTGCAGCATCAGCCTTGGTCCCTAGGTTTAAGGAAGGTGATTTTCCTTTGTCATTTGATTGACAAATGGGTTGCTGATCGGTTACTTGTTTAGAGCCTTTCTCTCTAGGAAAGAATACGAGCCATTCACATTTCCTAAGAGCTGTGTGCCAGGCCCCATCCAGTGCCAGGGACTATTACTTAAATCTCACACCACTCCTAGTAACACCATCATCCCCATTTTATAGATGGAGAAATAGAGACGGGCAGACAGATACTCTCCCTAGTACGTGAACGGGGATTGGGATTTGAACTCAGGGCTCGTTTAATTAACTTGTACATGATATGGCTTCTGCATGAAGTTCAGTATTCATCCTCTTTCTTTTGGGGACCCGGAATCCTCTGTGCCGTTCATGTAAAGTCAGGGTAAGGCTACAGCAGACTCTGCTCTTGACCTTTGCTCATACTTAGAGAGAGGTGACCTGGTGAGAAGACTGATGGAGAACGTATCGATAACCTCCGGGTGACTACTGAGCCTGAAATTGGAAAGGCAAACACAAACTGATCTTAAGTATATAAAAATTGTGTACAAAACATAGTGAAACATTCTCAGCATATATGACAAAGTCATGTATATATAAAGAGGTGTTTCAACTCAGGAGGATAGTTGTATTCTAATAAAAATGGCTACAGACATAAAAAGATGATATACCAGGGGTCAAATTTTCCTGTAAAGGGCCAGATAGTATTTTCAGGTTTGCAGGCTCTTTTTCATTTATTTAGACAATAAGCAAATGGGCATAGACATGTTCCAATAAAACTTCATTTGCCAAACAGGCTGGGGGCCAGGATTGAATCAAGAGCTGTAGTTTGTCAACCCCTAGTATATATATGCTAATGGCAAAGAGGAAAAAGGAGGGTGTGCTCTTTGCCTGCTTTTGGGGGTGGTGATCTGGGGAAGCCGACGCCTTTTACTGGATTTCTAAACACTAAAACTGACTTCTGCTAGTATCTCACTCTGCCCTAGGAATTTTCTGTCTTGCTAGAAGGCCCAGACACCTGCATCTACTTTCTCCTCCTTTCCTTTATCAATTGAAAAGACTTTCAAGGGTACATTTCATGCTAGGCTCTTTCCCTTGGACTGCTGACTTTGAAATGGAATCCTCTGAGAAAGCAACAGGGCGGAGAGGTTGGGCTGGGTCCTGCTTCTCACTCAAACCTCAAGCATGTTTTCTAAAATCTGGTGAGACCACGTGAGTGCCCACGAGAGCCTGGGCCCAGCCACAAAGGCCACAGCCATGAAAGATACTCCTCAAGCGTGGATGGGAGTCGAGAAGGTTGCGTTCTCCAGACCAAATCAAAGAAGCAGAGAGCCAAGAGAGGGCCCAAGGCACCACCACCCAGTCCCTACTGACCACTTCTTCTGCCAGGCAGTGCCTTCCTGAATTCACTCCCACGACCCCCAGATGCTTGGGTCAGGATGTGGAACCTGAATGCACCTGAAGTCCTCTCTAGGCTCCTCTGCTTTTGATCCTAACTATTCTCAGGGGAAGCAACTCTGAAGGCCAAGGAGATAATCTCCCTGAGCAACCAGGCCTGCTTTCCCCGAGACTGCAGTCTTGAGTCCTCCCTTGTGACTTTTTTTTAGTCTCCCTCTGTCACCCAGGCTGGAGTGCGGTGGCGCCATCTCGGCTCACTGCAACCTCCGCCTCAGGTGATACACCTGCCTCAGCCTCCCATAGTGCTGGGATTACACCAAACCCGGCCCTTCCCCTCTGCCTTCTGTCTCAAAACGGAAAAGATCTGTTACTGGAGACCTCTCCCACACCTCTGCTTTGCGCTTGCTCACTTGCTAAGTAACTTCACAACCTTCATCTTCTCCAGAGAAGCCTGGCCATACTTGAGTGAGGCTCAGTGAAAAGAACATAAAGCTGTGGGTGGGGTCTGGGGAGTGATGCAGCAGTAAAACCCCTGCCAGGCCATGCTGGCCAGAGCTGTGAACCCCTGGATGTCGGAATAAGCTAGAGGCCTGAGCTGCTGGCTTGCCAAAATCTCCAGGCCCAAGACGCACATTAAAAAGGCAATTGCCCTTTGACAAGTTCCCTGAGGGGCTTACCATCTCGGCACTGAGCTTTTACTTGCATTTTTATCATCCTGATTCCTCAGATGCAAAGTGGCAGATGGCTGAAGAATGTGCCCCTCCCCGCAGGGGTGGTTCGTCCCAGCAGGCCCCATCCTCTGGCAATCATCATGCTTCTGAAGTGTCAGCTCCCCAGGCTGTGCTAATAGAAGCTCTAAGATGGGCTGGCCACTGTGTGTGCTGGTTTATTCCAATTAGAACAACAGCTAAGAAGCTGAGGCACAGAGAGGTAATGCCACTTCCTCAGTATCTCACCTGGGCTTCACACCCCCAGGGGCCACATCAAGGTGGATCTGCTGGGTGAGGGGCTCTGCTGAGCACCCTGGGAAACTCAGTTCAAGGGGCTGACTTCAAAAGTACACAAGAAGGAAGGCCCCCAGAGGAGCTGAAACCCTGAGTCAGGGAATCAGGGTTGGAAATTACCTAAGCACAGGGCGGGGTTTCCTAGGTGGCTTTTCTGACCTCCCTGCCCACTGTCCTGTTACCCAGTCTAAAACACCCGCCACGGATGGAGAGCCTTATTTAACTGGACACCCACAGCGAAGTGTGCAAAACCAAAAAGGAGCAGCCTCCCAGGACAGTGCTGCATTATTCCATGCAAGCCAGCCCTGGAATTGGGGCATGGGGCCCTGGAATCAGGGAGCATGCAAGTTTCCCGGGCCTCATCCCCCCTTTCTCCCGCCCAACCCTAGCTCCAGCCGCGTGGTCTGAGATTCTCAGGGAGGTCCCCAGGAGTGTCCACTTCAGAAGTGGAGGAGTCTAGCCCTTAAGAGCAGGAAAATGAGAAGAGAGGGCCTTCAGATGGTCAAGTTTTCTTACACTTAAAAAAACTGAAGTTAAGGAAACACACAGCTGGAAAACAAAAGGAGACGCAGAAGATGTCGATTACCTTTCACTTTGATTTCTTGGATCAAAGATCACAGTCATTCTGTTTCATAATATGTTTTGTATCCAGCTAAGGTGTGTGTCTATCAGCTCTGAAAAAGATTTGCAAAATCATTTTTGAGAAGAAAAAAAAATCAGCTTTGATCTTGCTTATGCTTCCAATTCATGCCAATATCATCCAAGCCCAGGAGAGAACTTAACACTTTGGCTGTAGTTTAAGCCCCGATTCTGCAACATCTTAGCATTTGTGCCAGAATTAACCCAACACTAGGGTAGTAGTTACTGCGATGGGGCCTGGGCAAAGCGCATTACATTATGTGGGGTGCGGGACGGCGGGAGTGTGTCAAGCTGGACAGAAGGGCTGCTGTGGGTATGTGACGGGCTTCAAATCGTGGCCAACTACAAAGAGACAGTTACAGAGCTGGTTTCTGCTGCAGTCAAAGGAAAATCAGAATTTCAAAGATCTACTCAACTGTTACCTTCCCTCAGGCATCTACATATACTAAACTGGGCCCCAGTTTCCTTCTGACTGGTGATATCACCTCAGTGGTCAGGTAACTTCATAAAACTGCACATTTTCTTCCTGTTTTTTAGTCAACAATGGAAAAAAACCTCCTGCCTTAGAACAAGGAAGGCACTTGAAGAGAATGAGACCTGAGGAGTCTAAGTAAACTCCTCCCTACATCTGTACAACGCCTACGGCTTTCAAAACACCTGTTTTCCCAATCCCCTTTGAATGGCCAAATTGGAACACCTGAGTCCATTCCAAATGCCTGATTTAGAAATATTTTCTGAGTCCACAGGGAGTAATGCAGCGTTATTAGAAATGTCAAGTAAACTAGATGCTTTCTCAAGGAGAGGCGCAAGCTCCCTGAAATCTCCAGGTGAGAAAGAACGCTTCAGAAATGAGATCCTTTTAGCGCGTACGCAGTTATAGGCCTGGATTTCCACATGCTGGGGTTGGCTACTGCTGCCCTGGGGCAAAAGCAGCACTCCGTCTCTCCTCCACTTCAGACCCTCTCCCAAAGCAAACATCCCTAGGTGCCTGTGGCCCTAAGGCAGCGCCCATATTACACTGCCCAGCCTCCACTCTAAACTGACTTCCTCCAAGAGTAAGCGGCACCGTCAGATACGTCACTCAGGGCCTTAAAATACCACCTCTATCCTGACAATGGCCACATTTGTATTTTTCACCCAGACCCTCACTCCTGAGCTTTGGATTTCGGTATCTACCTGCCACGGGCCACCTCAAGCTTCAGAGTGGCCAAAATAGAATCTCTGGATGCTCGCCCCTCCCACTCTGTCCTCCCCGTCTCACCTGTTCCCATTATGGGAACACACATTCTCTCCTTCCAGTGGTTCAGGCCCACCTCAGTGTGTTCCCCATCTCCTTGTTCACAGCCCACGTCCCATCCATAAATGCTTCTGGATCTATCCCCAAATAGCCAGAACCAACCAACCTCACTGCTCTCCCCGGCCCTACAGCAGGGTGATCCAGTTGGAACTTCTATTAGAGCACGCCACTCCGTTTCGCTCAGTTGACAGCTCTAAAGTTCTGTAATAACCAAGACGTTTTCAATGTATTTATATCTGCTCATTTAAGTAGCACTTAGATCTCAGGTGTCACGCTGAAGTTCTTTCTCTGAACCTTCAAACACCAAACCGCATGGTGCCCTGTGTTAATATGGGGGTGGGGGGGCACACTTGTACTATCTCAGGGGACTCGAGAAGCCAAGCCCTGTTCTGTCACCTTCTCAGAGAAGGTATCACATGATGTCTCCGTCTGCAGCATTCAGAGGTGCAGCTTCCTGTTCAGTCATGGAGTTTCACTCTTTGTCAGCTGCATTGTGGAAGACACAGGCAGGGCCTGTCTTCATTCAGCTGAGGCCTAAAATCAACTCGAGTCCAGACCACCACCCAACACCCTCCTCCGCAGTTGGAGGCTGCTCACTCTGCCTTCTCTAATCCCCACAGACCTCTCCGGGGGTGGTGGGGAGAGTCCCATTTCTCAAGCCAAGTTAGTAAGGCAGAGAAAGATGGGGTGTCTTATCCAGAAACAGCCTCTTAGCATTGGGTAGAGACCAGAGGTGGCCTCAGCTCTATGGGTACTAGCCCTAGGCTAGGGTTTCCCCAATTTGAAAGACCCTCTGGCTGCCCTGGGACCTCTGTTAAAATGCAGACTCACATCAGAAGCTCTTGGAACACAAGTACTCCCCCTGAGCCTGTTTCCTCAATCATAAAACGGGGATGAAAACACCTGCTTGGCAAAGTCACTGTGAGGATTAAATGAGATGTGATAGGCCAGGCACGGTGGCTCACGCCTGTAATCCCAGCACTTTGGGAGGCCAAGGCAGGCGGATCACTTGAGGTCAGGAGTTCGAGATCAACCTGGCCAACATGGTGAAACCCCGCCTCTACTAAAAATACAAAAATTAGCTGGACATGGTGGTGGGTGCCTGTGATCCCAGCTTCCTGAAAGGCGGAGGATGCAGTGAGCCAAGATGGTGCCATTACACCCCCGCCTAGGCAACACAGCAAGACTCTGTCTCAAACAAATGAGATGCTATAGCTGGCTCATTGGCATGTGTGTATTAAGTCTGCAATATCGTCCCCTAAAGATGGAAGAGAATGAGACAAAGACCAGTCTAAAAGAGGCCACTCCAATAACCAAGAACACCTTCCATTTCCCTACATGTTTCAATGGGAAGTATGCCCACTGATCCCTGTGAATGTGCTGGTCAGTTGTTGGTAATACGGAGATGGGATGTCAAGACAGAAGTCGGTATTCAGACTCACTACATGGTCCCTAAGTGTCATCTACAGATCCTCCCAAAGACACAGAGAGGGGTACCTCAAAAACCACAATTACTTTTGTGCCAACGTAATACAAGGTTACAGCCTGAGATCTATACAGCGGCCTTGCATTTTTACCCCCCAGGCATAAAATGGTGAGTCATCCCACTGGTCTTATGGACTAGATGATAATTTAGGATGTAAATTAGAAGTTTAGAAGTGGTTCACTGATTAGCTTAATCAATGGTGACAATTTTCATAAAAACACAAGGGTCAGCAAATAGCCATTACAATCAAAAGTACAGACCCAAGACTCTGTCTCCTTGACAAATTATACAACTAGCTTCCCAGACTTCTGAGATCACAGGCATGCACGTTTAAATGGATGGAATTTAAGGGAAACCCCACGTGCATCTCTGTGGTGGAGCCAGTGGGAATTAGCCACTGATCTAAAGAATGTCCACTTTTGGTTCTACGATGCAAGACAGATGTCCCCTCCTAGCCAGTGTAGACCATGCTACCACCTTCTCTCCATTTTCTGCTTTTTTGCAATGATTGCACATCAACTTACAATCTAGGGAAAAACAATTGGTGACCTTCTCCAAACTAAGCTGCCCCACAAGGAAGGACCAACCAACTGTGGAAACTCAGACCTGAGCTGCATTTCTGTTCTCCAGTTCAGCAGAATTTTTTCTGATTACATGCAGCTAAGCTGCGCCTCTCCTGTCAGGCAACCACAGGCAGGAAAGCGTAAACAAACCACAGTTTACTTCCTTGGCCTTCAGCCAGTTTATCACCACCTTGGCCCCCCTCCTCTGCTAAGAAACATCAGCCAACAGATCAAGCCATGCAAAATAACTTATTGCCTTTGGGGAAAAAAATGGCAAAAGAAAAGCACTTGTCACCATATTAAATTGAGACACGGGAACCAAACAGCTTCAAACCATAAATCAGCCCGTGATCACAAATGAGATGATAAAATAAATACCTGATTTTGGGGGAAGCCACATACCATAAGCCCACTCCGGGGCTAGAGGAATTAACAAACATTTCTTTTAAGACAAATACTTGAGTTTATATCTCTTTGCTTATCCGTAAGAGATGGAATTGCGGGCAGGCGAGATTCTCCCAGGTGGATTAGCAGGTGGGAGCAGGGAGAAGAAAGCTTTCCACCCTAACTTGCTTTGCCCATGTAAAGAATCATATGAAACTTCTTCCTCTTCTGGGAGAAGGTGTAAAATCCCTGGCCTGGCTTCATAAAGACCTTTCTTCGAATACCAACATGGCCCCTGATTCTTAGAATTCACTGTATATTTACTGAATCTTCCAGCCCAGTCTCCCCCTCACCCTCCCATCAGTTCACCTTCCAGATCATTCTATGTTTGCCCACACATGCCAGGACCAGCTCACAGCACAGCCTCCACATGGGACACCCCCCACACACATCCACATTCTTCCAAAGCTCAACTCAAGGCTACGTCCTCTAAGCATGTCACACTTTCTTCCACAAACCTTTAGATCGATCTTTTGTATTTTAAGTCTCGGATTTCCCATAGGAGATTCAACCACACTCCCTCCATGCTTTCCAGATTCGAAGGCAGATTCAACCACACTCCTTCCATGCTTTCCAGATTCGAAGGCAGGAGAAGCCACTAGGCTGCCTGCAAAGACATTTCTCAAGGTTCAAGCAGGGCCCAGGCTCTGTCTTCAATTTTTCCAAGTGAGATCCACAGACGTGGCCCTTGGACTTACTGCTATCAACTCAAAGGCCACCTGGAGTGACCAGCAAGGACGATGTTCATGGGTGATACTGTAGCAGGTGTTCCTAAATGATAGTAGCTCCCAGGACATGAAGACAGAACCTTCACTCCTGACTCACCCCTTGATCAAATCTTTCGCCTATACAATCCCTGTTATGTACTGAGTTATGCCTCCACCACCCCTGCCAAATTCCTGTATTGAAGCCCTAACCCCCTCTGCGATGGTATTTGGAGATGGGGCCCTTGGGAGATAATTAGGGTTTGGTGAGGTCATGAAGGTGGGGCTCTCATGAGGGAATTATTGCCCATAGAGAAGTGCCACCAGAGGTCAGTCTCATTGTCTCATATGAGGATACAATGGGAGAAAGGGTGACTGTCTGCAAGCCAGGACCCATGCAGGGCCTCTCCAGAGCCTGATCTTGACCCCCTGACCTTGGATTGCTAGCCTCTAGAATTGTAAGAAGATAAATTTCTGTTGGTTAAGCCACCCAGTCTATATTTTGTTACGCAACCTGTGCTGACTGATACAGGTTCCAAGGTACATTCCTCTCCAAAGTCTTGGTCTGTGGTCATGAGGTAGGCATCTGGCCAGTGAAGTCACCAAGGTTCATGTAAGTAGGCATCCCTATACTTTAGGTCCAGCATGCCACAGCTGGTCCATGGCAGGGGGTGAACAAGGAGCAGACCCTGATACCCCCACTGCCACACCTTTGTGCAGCCTGGCTGATGCCCGGCTTTTTTCTCTGCATCTGAGTTCTGCTTGTTTGCCTGTGATCAGGCCCAAATCTCTGTTTCTTGCAGCCAACAGCTCCTCCCTTTCTCAGCTGTCCTGGCGAGGGGCTCACAACTTGAGGTCAGAGTCACAGGGACAGACAGACTGCCGGGGTCCCAGCTCTGCCACATCCTTTCATGGGACTTGAGGCAAATCCTAACCCTCTCTGTGCCTCCTCTGTAAAAGATGGGCAATAATTATTCCCAACTTCTAAGGCTTTTAGAGAGAATCAATGAGTCAATGCACGCAAAGTTCTTCACATGTGCAAGGCACATCATAAGCACTCTGCACGACATTACTTGATTTGGGAATCCGAGCCAATCTTTTAAGTCCTTGAGCCTCAGTTTTCTCGTCTGTAATATGAAAATGCATATACATGGCACTATGCCAAGCTAAGAAATAAAAAACCAAAGTATCAGCAGCTGATTCTATAAGCAGCAACACAGAGAAGACCCTTGTTAACAGACTGAGTTGATGGGATGGCCAGTCCCCGCTCTTCCACCAAAACACTTTCACCTTGGAAGCTATTTTTGCATTTTCAGAGTGGGCGGGGCTGAGGTCAGCCATGCTCTCAGAGATGCGTTTTCACATCCGGCTGAGGGGGCCCCCTCCCAGGCCTCCCTGTGCCCTAGTGCGCACCAACTGCACTGGGCCAGCGACCTGCAGAGCAGCGCTCTGAGTCACCGACATGCTCTGCAAACCAGAGGCCTCCGGAAATCAGCCCAGACAGCAGACTCACACAGCAGCCGGCTGCCAGCCATTTTATGAGCAAGACCTCGGGGCTTACAAGAAAGATGCCACACCATGTGCCAGACTGTCCCCAGCTCCTGGGATGAGTAGACACAGTGATTCTGAGACTCTGGTTTCTAGTAAAAGGGGCCCACTGGGAGGAGAGTGTGTCACTGGCAGATCAGTTTGTGGCCAGGAAGGCACCAAGTCCCAAGATGGCAAGAGGAGCCACCTGCCTTGAGCTGGGCTCCAGGAGGAGACGGGCAGCCGAGGCCGGGCAGCAGCACCAGACAGGCCACGTCCCCCAGATCAGCTTCCTGGCATCCTCCGTGTCCTCCCCCGACCCAGCCTCTACCGCTAGACTTCAATGATGCCTTTCAAACCCCAGATCCACATATAACACGAGGCCAATAGAGCAGGAGCAGAGGCTGCCACTCAGAAAGATGTGAGGCAGGCAGCCTCATTCACCTCGGGTTTCTAACGAGCTGCGGGTGTGCAGGCGCCATGATTTCACACGTGTCATCTCACTGTGCCTCACCAGAGGTCTGTTTGCATGTGACGTGTTCATAGAAGCTGGCATCAGACAGTTCACAGGCTCACAGGCAAGCTTTTATAGGCACTGCCTTTCAGCTGTGTGTGGCTCCTGGGGTCCTGGTTTTTATGAGGGGGTAGCATGACTCAGACCACAGGACCCCATATCTTGAACCCTGTGACATTTTAATATCAACCGCTCACTGATTGGTAATACCCTCATGAAGGTAGAGACCTCGTCTCTCTCATTTATTGCTATATCTCCAGCACCTAGGACAGAGCCCAGCACATAGTAGGTACTCAGTAAAAATCTCGAGGAAATGACTGGGTGAAAGAATAACTACCACCTCCTAATTGATTGGATTTCCCCAGAATTTTTCCAATCAGGCCTGGCTTTCAACTGTCTCCCAGAGCTGGCCTGAAGCCCTACCGGGAAGGTTGGTGGCCAAATTGGGAATAGTTAGACGGGAGCTGACATAGCCACACAGAAGCAATGCGCACAACCGTGTGCACAAATGAGTGAGAATTATTCAATGTGCATGTCCTCCATTCACCCTCAATGAGCAACTTGGCCAGTCTGGTTTCTGGATCCTTTTGGCTTCAGAGGCAGGCAAGTGAGCAGAATAAACAGGATCAGGTTGAGGCCAGGGAAAGAGGCAAATGGAGGAGGCGGGTGGGACAAAGGAGGTGGTATGGGGGGCCCCAGGGTGGGGATGCAGTACCAGAGGTCAGGGAAGAGGAGACATGAGCTTGGAGCAGGGGCATCGGGGTTACTGAGGCAGCCCCTATGGCTGCCTCCTCAGTGGCTCGGCTCTTGCCCACAGAACCCAGGACAGAGGCCAGCCTGCTCTTGCCTCACTTCCCAAGTAGCTGGGAGGGGATGCAGGATACGGTGGTAACGAGGGAGACACCAGAGGACAGCCTCAGGGAGCCAAAGCTGCAGAGGGAAGGGTGTGGGAGGAGCCGCCTCCCCTGCTTCTGGTGTTGGAGTGTGGGAGGGGAACCTGGAACTACAGGGTCTCTGGGTGTCCCTGGAGGCAGACACTGGCACCAAGAAAGGCGGGGGGGGGAGGGGGGGAGGGGGGGGAGCTGGTCCTAGAGACGTTATGGAGCAGCTGACCAACCCAGATTCTGCTCCCAGCCCCGCCTCCCGCGCTGTCTGAAATAAGCCCTTTTATGCCAGGTGTTCTGTCAGCTGTAGATGAAAATTCCTCATACAGAATCACAGTTACCATTTTGTTAATTTCTATGGCACTTTCTACAAAGGATTTTACATATGTATACATATGAGATGAGTCTTGCTCTGTCGCACAGGCTAGAGTACAGTGGCACTATCTCTGCTCACAGCAACCTCCGCCTCCTGGGTTCAAGCGATTCTCCTGCCTCAGCCTCCTGAGTAGCTAGGATTACGGGTGCCTGCCACCACGCCTGGCTAGTTTTTGTATTTTTAGTAGAGACGGGGTTTCACCATGTTGGCCAGGCTGATCTCAAACTTCTGACCTAACATGACCTACTTGCCTTGACCTCCAAAAGTGCTGGGATTACAGGTGTGAGCCACCACGTCTGGCCTATGTATATATTTTTTAATCCTCACAGTCACCCCATGAAGTAGGTGTTGGCTGCCCCCATTACACAGATGAAGAAGCCAAGTCTCCGAGAGAGTCACAAACTTGGGCTCTGCAGCTGTTATGTAGCCGAGCAGCGTGGCTCAGGCTCCTTGAAGATAGAAATCCGTTTTTGCTCATCACCCGTCCACAAGAATACACTTCTCTGAATGCAGCTCAGCACAAACACTGGTCCAGTCCTTGGGAGATCCCAGCTTTTAACAGGGTTAAGCAGTAGAAATTGCCCACATGGTACACAAGGAAAAATGAGGGTAAGAGGCACTGTTGTTAGCTCTGGTTAACCTATGCCAGGGAGCGGGCATTGAGATTTAAGAAGGGAAGAGTGGCTTGGCCTCCTCAGGACCACTATACAAAGCCCAGTACACATCTAAAAGGTGAGATGGGGCCAGGCACAATGGCTCACACTTGTAATCCCAGCACTTTGGGAGGCCGAGGTGGGTAGATCACCTGAGGTCAGGAGTTCGAAAACAGCCTGATCAACATGGAGAAACCCCATCTCTACTAAAAATACAAAATTAGCTGGGTGTGGTGGCAGATGCTTGCAATCCCAGCTACATGGCTTGAACCCTGGAGGCGGAGGTTCTGGTGAGCTGAGATTGCGCCACTGCACTCCAGCCTGGGCAACAAGAGCAAAACTCCTGTCTCAAAAAAAAAAAAAAAAAAAAAATGGTGAGATGGTGCTAGTATATTACAAGAGTTACGGCCAAGGCCTGGGCTGCAGGCAGGGATGACTGGAGGCGCCCCAGCTTGCTTCCATTGGCCATATTCTCCAGCAGAAGAGGAAACTGTAGGCTCACTTCCCACAAACCCACCAGCAACTGGGGTTTCCAGACCCCACGGAGGCAAGGCCTTCCTAAGGCATCAGTCTGACTCTGGCTTTGGGCCTGGGGCATCAGCAGCACATATAAGGCCTTCTCTCTAGAGAAGCTGTGACATCTGAGCTTCACAGCGGGGCCTGTCTGAAAGGGAAATGCAGGTCACTCCCAAGGGTGACAGGGGTGAGTGGCTTCCACAGCAGGTGCCTGGGTGTTACGATCAAGAATTCCGTCTTGATCGACTCTCCCTAGCCACCTGCCAGCACCCATCCACTGTCAGGACCCAGGGATCCCACTTGGCCTTTAAGATTGAAGATGATCTGCTTCCCCCACCTCACTCTCCCCTAGTCCACAGCCTTCCTTACTATAGGTGAATCACATCAAGCCCGCTCATGCCTCAGGGCCTTTGCACCTGCTGTTCTCTGCACCTCGAATGCTGCTCTTGCCTTAGACATCTACAAGGCTCTCCTGTTGAGATCTCTTCTTAAACACCGCCTCCGAGGTGCTCCCCTTACTGGAACGGCAAGCAGGCCTCCATGCCACCCCATCGTGCCCTGTCTCCCTGCCTGCTTTCTCTTCTGACAGAGCACTTGGCACCCCCAGTTTTATCATTTATATGTTTAGACTACAAGCGTTAGGAGGGCAGGGACTTTGAGCGTCTTCATTGTGTTAGCTCCAGCAGTGAGCAGTAAACAGCTGTTGGATGAATGAATTATTTCACGAAACAGTGGACAAATCAATGAACCAACTATGGTTTCCGGGTATTGGCAACCCAGTGGTGACTTCATCATGTGGACATGGGGTGCTGTAGTCCTCATCTCGGTAGAGCAGATTGCAAGAGAAACTGGGAATCACGCTTCCCGGTCACAAAGAAGGAGACAGTGCCTCTGCGCTCTTGCTCCCACTGCACTCCTGCCTGGCACCCCATCTCCCCTTCTAACTAATGAAGTCCTGGCCCCAAATTTCCAGAGGCCCACAGACCCTAGGGCATCCAGCCCTGTGCTTGGCGTTCAGTAGGCTTATTCAGTTGCTGAGCAAACGGGGTCAGGACGAGAATTGTGGAGTCTGGAACCCTAAGCCTTCCCTTTCCACTCGGTCCAACTTAAAGAAGGAGAAATTGTTTCCCCATTTGTGAGTATTTCCATCCCAAGCTTATTTCATAAGCCAACTGGGACATGGCTAGAAATTGCCCATGAAAAGACCATAGCAGGAAGCAGGTTTTAAGAGCAGCAGATCCTCAGGAAACCTGAGCCATTTAGAGACAGGAGTGCCAGCCTTCCAACTAAAGCCCTCTATGGCCCAGCCCTGAGCAGCCATCTGCTCAGGCCACTGAGTGTCCAGGGGGAGGGCGAGGTGGACCACAGGGCCAGAGCCAGTTTCTCAGGCATCTCCAACCCATGAGGCAGGGTTGGTGGCTGGGAAGGACAGTGAGCCTTGTCAGAAGTGGCTCTTTATTCCTAGTATGAAAGACAACTTCTAGCAGGCTTTGAAAAACACTATAAAAATTCAATACTGGCCAGGCACAGTGGCTCATGCCTGTAATCCTAGCGCTTTGGAAGATCAAGGTGGGCAGATCACTTGAAGTCAGGAGTTCAAGACCAGCCTGGCCAATATGGAGAAACCCCATCTCTACTAAAACTACAAAAATTAGCTGGGCATGGTGGCGCGTACCTGTAGTCCCATCTACTTGGGAGGCTGAGGCAGGAGAATAACTTGAACCCAGGAGGCAGAGGTTGCAGTGAGCCGAGATCATGCCACTGCACTCCAGCCTGTGCAACAGAGCAAGTCTCTGTCTCATAAAATAATACTGTACAATGTCCATCTTCTCATTGAGCTACAGATTCAAGGATCTAAAGAAGATTTAATATTCAATGTGATTCTGTGATACCTGACAAGCTGGCTCCAATGTGGAAACACAAAGGCCACCAACAGCCAAGATACTTCTGAGGGACAACAATGAGCTGAGACTAGACCTGCCACCAGAAATGAAACATTTCTACAGAGCTGTTGCAATAAAGACAGTGTGTATCATACCTCCACAAATATAGCCAATTATTACTTGCCAATGGAAAAAAAAAGTGTGCTATTGACTAAACACAGATGAAATCTGCCTTATGCAACAAAGCCAGAGCCCAGAAAGAGGCCCACACTTATATGGGAAGGATATTTACCACACCAATAGATTACATCTTCTGAATAGATGGTCGGTGACTAGTTATCCATACAAAAAACGGTGAATTAAGAACCTTCCCTCATACTGGACACAAAATCAACTCCAGGTGGATTACAGACCCAAGAGTGCAAGGTAAGAATGCAACATGTTTGGAAGACACTATAGAGAATCTCCTTGTGACATGAGGGTAGAGACAGATTTTCCAACCCAGTGTTTTGAACTAGCAGGAGCCTCCGAATCAGTTGGAAAGCTTGTAAAAGCACAGACTCTGGGCCCTCCCTGGAGTGTCTCTGATTCAGCAGGTCTGGGGTGGAGGTGGAATTTGCATTTCTAACAAGCTCCCGCGTGACCTGATGACACCTTGTCCTAAACTACACCCAGAAAACTCACACCTTTCAGAAAACAAACGTAACTACATGAACATTTTCTGTTCATCGAAAGGTATCATTTTTTTTTTTTAGAAAAAGAGAGAAAAGGAGAAAGAAAGAAACAGCTAAAGAAAGAAAAAAAAGAATGAAAGAGAGAAAGAAAGAGGAAGAGAAAGAGGGAGAGAGAATGGGATTCTTGTTTTATTGCCCAGGCTAGAATGCAGTCTAAAAATGGGTATTAAAAAA